>DWDX01003351.1:0-13266 GCA_018245675.1 Agara michaeli | reverse complement strand
CGGAAATCATTGTTCGAATCAATAATTTATTTAATAATTAATTATTCGTATAGTATTAGCGATATATAAATGTCGCCGCCAACTGGTTGAATTAGCCATTCCATTAGACTGCTAGCCCTCTCATTGAACAGCGTAATTCAAGTATTTGTCTAGTTTTTTTTGGTTCAATCATTACCGCATATAAAACGTTCAACATCATGGTGGTGTTAAAATTCATCATAGTGTTAAATTAATATGTTCTGTTGGCGCCCAAGAGTAAGGCACTTAGTTTTGGAAAAAAAAAATTCTTTTTTTCAATAATGTTAGGTTATACTTGGCTAATTTATACGAGAGAAAACAATATGACCAATCCGCTGTTAAGGGCGGACTAATATAACTTGAGTCACAACATTGTATTCTATTCGGTCACAGTGGTTAAGTTAGGCTGGGATGTATTATAAAATGAGCGAAATCTAAGTGAGACGGCCACGGAGAAGAAAGGTAACAATAGAGAATATTATTCACCACACATTTAGTTGCATGGCATTGATCAATGAAAGATCTAGCCGTTCTATGAAATGGCTACTTCAATCAGTTAGTCGCGACGTAATTTGATCTCATCGTTTAAAGTTCAAAGTCAGCAATAATCGTTAATATATGAATAATGATAATAATAAAAACCCTCCCGTAAGTACCATTTAATGTCGAATACCTTATTGCCTAATAAAATTGTTGAACCATTGTATTGATAAAGTTTAATGTCAATGTTTTAACTCATTTCGTTTTTAAACATTACTAGTTGAGCTAGAAACCACTATTAACAATAGTTACGTGATTGTTCCCGCGATTAAGTATAATAATATAAGTACTATATAGCCTGCTCGCCTTATTAAAAATGTATCGATATCCTATCGACGGAGACTCGTTTACAGTGATACGTAATGTTTGAGAAATAAACTAGAACAGTACGAGTTTGTTAAGAGTTTACGGACACTTACGAGCAAAACTTTACTGTTGTCGTGTACCCTAGCCGTTAACTATGTGTAGAAATAAGAGTAATAATAATAATACAACGAAAGTGCAAAGATACATTAGATAGCCTTTTTAAATGCGAGTCGTTGGTTGACCGCTCGACTTTAACCACATCCAAAGACGAGGTACAGGGATGTTTCTTTTATCTAAAACAAACAAAAATAGTAATCATTTTTGCTCGTAAGTAGAATTGAAAATGGCAGTGCAACGTTGTTCAACTATATTAATAAATATATAGAAAGGTGGATAGAGAATTGTAAGTCTAACCCGGTGTTTCTAAGAACGACACAGGAATAAATAACGAAGACGAAGAGGTGAATATCTAAAATACATCAGACGAACGAAAAAAATCAAAAGCCCTGTAGGTATTCAACTCCGTAATAAAGATAAATTAGTCAATATCAGGTGTAGAATGTCGAACAATGCAAAGCTCTTTCACGATATATCGAATTTATATAAATGTAAATGTATCATTAAAACGATATTAATATGTAAACGTTAAGTACAAAAGTAAGCAAGTGTCCACGAGCGAAACTTGGAAACGCTGGGTTAGTGACGCGTAGATTCCATTAGGTACAGTGCTGAAGAAAAGCGAAGTGAGTTAAGCCTGAGCCGCGTCTCGTTAATGCCTGCCTTGTGTAATCGCTTTACGACGGTTATATTTTATATTAAATTTATCATTATTATTGTATATTTTAGCATAGAAAGTTCATCGGCGTCGAGAGAGCACCATAGTATGTTTTTTGGTACGTTCCAATAACTTTGCAGTATAGTGCAATCCTATTGATATTGTATTAATAAAGAACCAAATTAAAAATTAGTAATTAAGTAATTTATTATCCTATAAATACTAAAAACTATACGCATGTTTTCACTATACTGATAAAAATGGTTATGTACAATACGAAAGGGCTACTGTTTTATATATGAATTCTTGCTCGCCTGTAAAATTTTGCAGAATGAATCATATTATAAGATTGTACAATATGAATAAATGCAAAAAAAGACATTTCCTCGATAAACTGTGTTCAATCATTAAACATACCTTTTTATTGACAACCTGTTTGAATCAACTCACACACAACGAACGTACGCGCCTAGGAAACCAGCTACCGATGCGAAGAGTTCTGAGGTCTGCAAAATTTCTCTGGGATTAAATAAACAAAATCAGCCTTTAATAGGATGTTTTCTTTATTTACACAGTGAACCCGTAGAGAGAATGTCCAGTTTTTTTTAATAAAGGTATACACCACGCAATGCGGAGGACGAATTTAGCTGTTTGGGTTGGAACTTTATTTTTATATCAGTTGAGACGAAAAGTTTCTAGAACGATCGCCATTAAAACATGCAGTGGTAATCTTCAGAGATATTACAACCGACAACACAACAAGTCAAACATTGTCAACTCATATATAGTTCATAAACAAAACAAAATACAGCAAGCTGAACAATAATTTAATCACACTCCAATTCATTAACAAGTCAATTTACCAAAATTCCAACTTTAAAATTTACACTTCTACCAAATATGCGATATTCTCACAACAAAATGACCACAATAATATTCGCATTTACGTATAAATATGATAAAATGAGCTTCAGTTATCATTATCAGAGTCGGCCGCGTCCGTTTCCAGGGAGCTAACGTCGGCATCTACGTCGCTGGCTGCAACCAATCTATTTGAACTTCTCTGTGTGTTCTCATGGTTGTACTGAATCTCGTTGTCCGTGTCTATGGCTGCAATATTTATTTTTTATTATGTATCTTCCTAATAGTGTTTAAACTTCCAGAGAAAAATAAGTAAATTCCAGTCAGCATCCCTAAGTTTAATAATGAATGTCACATTCATTGAAAGTTCATTGAAAGTTGATTCACCTTGACGCAGCCGTTAATTCAAAAATGTTAAAAAATCAACTGGTACAACTTTTATGTAAACATTTCATAATCACAAAGCTCATTACTAACGTGTTCATCTCAAATGTTCAAAACAAAACCTTTTTTGAAAAACATTCGTTTTCATTCGTTATAGTTCATTCATAGATATCATGTTTTGATTTTTTAAATTGTTCGCATCATCATTGACCTGTATCAAACTCGTCAAAAATGTTACTAAGTAATACAGAGGAAAATGGAACAAATGGGTATAGACTCACTTTCGACAGTTCTAAAAGAGGCATCCGATGATTCAACGGGCACGGTAGCTATTGTACCGACCACCGATAATGCGTTCGTTGATGTGAGAAAAGTCGATGGATCTATTAAGATGGCCTGGAAAAATTTACTTTATTCCAAGTATCTCTTAGAACTTGTCTTTCCATAGGAAAAGTTAAGTATATACTTAATACTGCTTTCACTTTTGTTTCATATAAACTTTAAAAGTAAAAAATTGCGCTTTTTAAGCGCCCAAATTTGACGTCAAAAATCCAGTAACTGTAGGTTGTCACGCTAACCTCGCTCTGAGGGCCCGAGGACACGTCACTTGAGCTGATCGAAGTGCCTCTGCCCGAGCTGTCCTGCGACTGGTCGCTGTGCATACCGCGTCCATCCCCCGCGCCCACACCCACACCGAATCCCGCTTCCATCACATTACCGTTGACGTCATATTCCGGTTCCTCGTCCTCTTGCGGCACGGGAATCATCGGTGCTTCTTCTGATATTTCAGCCTGCACAATACGTAAACGATGGGGAGGTGAAAATATTGGATTACAAAACAAAATAAGTGCAGAATAATCGTCTGTAAGGATGTGGTATAATAATAGTACTGTCATAATAAACCCACTGATTGCTGTTGGCTTATGACGTGGAATAGCCAATTCGGAACAAAAGCATCGTCTTCAACGGAACACGATTCGTATGTATCCGACGATCGGCCAGATACGAATAACTCTTCTGATGTCTGCAAAATGACAAGAGGTGAAATAAAAAAAATGGCTAAGGTATGATCTCTACTAGAACTGCTAAGATTACTATTTGTATACTAACAACTTGTCGTGCGATCTCCAAAGACAGATTTCCAGTTTCGGGGTCAACAAGACTTACGTACTCCATTTGATCACCGACAACACGCTCCCCGTCCATGGAAAATCCACTGAACACTTGGACAGCGAGTACTCCTCCAGTATTCTACAATAAAAACCAGATCATATTGAGGAACGATATTTAAAACCGCTTAAATCACTTATTACTTGTGATGTATCCTCTGAATGTTTCATCCGTTACAATGAATTGTCTTTAAGCGAGACAAAAACATATTGCACTTTAAAAACGTTCAGCGATTATGGACGAGGATGTTCGATCGACACCATATTCACCTTCAATACGTTCTGATCTTTTCTTTCAAATATGTCACGTACGGTTTTAGTATCGGAATTATTTTGTGGGACTAAAGTCGTATCTAATTCATTGTGGGCACAAATATATTCCGTTAATTTGGACATAGATTCAGTAGATTTGTACGAGAGCAAATCAGTGTCTATACTCGGTAACGTTGAGTGAGTGGCCCTGAACGAATTGTCGAGAGACAAGGTGCCCAGCGTCGGCAGACTTCCAAGATCGGACTCAAAAGAGTAATTCAATAAAGCATCCTCTAAATCCTTTTCGGATATATTGCAAGTGTTCTCGTTAGTGACGACAGTCTTGTAGCTGACTGGCGACGAACATTCGTTAAATGTCTGCTCGCGATTACATGGGCTTAATATCACTGTTTCTGTATCTGAAATATCGTTGTTATTTTGTGTTGTTTTGATGAAATTCAACCTATCTTCTATTAATTTCTGCATAGCTGCATTTATTGTACTATTTGATTTCCTGACAGTACAGTTTTTATTATTTTTAATACAATTATCACCATCTCGATCTTCAGCATTCATAGTGTTTGACATGTCCAATACAGGAGTTGACGAACGAGTTAAATTATTAATTTCTGATACCCGATTCTCATCGGGAATGGGTGCTATGTCGTCTTTACTTCTAGCTAGAGACTTACTAGGAGACAACTTCTTAAAAGACGAACAATTTGGTAGTGTTTGAGGATTTTCTACATTATTATCGTTTGAATATTTTGTATTAGAAACATTACGTGCATATTTTGATGTACTGTCCGACTTTTTGCGAGCTAGAGCTAGACTGTCCGCCTTTACATTAACCATGAAAACATCCTTCTTTCTGTCGCTCCCCATCGCTTTAGAAAAGTTTTCCAAGTCTCTTTTATGAGCGTTATATCTTTTCGAAGTTTCAGGTAAGTTTTCTTTATCTGCACACGATACGGACGACGAATTGATCATTTTTGTTTTACTTTTTTTGACGTATCTTTTAATTTTATAATTCTCCATTTTCTCTGCAGATATATTTCCCGGGTTATTTCTGTCCGGAGAGGTGTTGTTATTCTTATTACTACAAATATTTGTCTTTACTGGCAAAGCGCGTACTGTAGCCGCGCTGTTAGGGGAAGAACACGGTGAACTATTTTGAGATGATGGGCTATACGTAACTTTTGAATCGTTCAATTTCATAAATGGTTTAGAATTAGCCGATGACGAATTACCACTTCTTGAATTTTCTACTTCATTCCGTAATACGATATAAGTAATATTTTTTTGCTTCTCTTTGAATTGCTGTAAATTATCTCTTAGTTCTTCTATTTTGGATTTGACTAAAGGCGGTTTTATTTTCTCTTTGGTCAATGCATATATATATTGCTTTTCATTATATTTAGGTTTCGAGTTATCAGTCCTGTTAGTAATTTGTTTGTCGAAATCCTTTGCCTTGAATTTGTTATATTTTGATACAGTTTTATTTTGTGTTGCGCAAATATTTTTTACACTTTTTGGCGCTATTATGCTAAAAAAGTAATCCGTATTAATAAGTTACTCTCAAAAAATATCGATTTTTATCGGTGTAAATGTTATACATACCTCATAACTAGTTTTGAAGCTACCTGAAAAAGAAAATAATTTAATTTACATTTAGTCACTTTATTTTCAATTTGAAATCATAAACGATTTACCTTCGTTATGTTATTATTATTTCGGAGGTTTTTTGTTAAATTATTTCTAACTGATTTCGTATCATAGGGTTTAGTTGCTAGATCGTGTTTTGTTTTTGTGTATCTCATGATCTGCTTATGAACAGACTTCTTTTCAGCAACTCTGATTACTTTTTCCCGCTTCCGAGGACAGATATTTTCTTTCGAACTGACTTTTGTTTTCCTCATTAAAGGCTCACGTTTTCTAATAAACGTCTTCACATTTGGACTCTTCTTGGCTAAAATCGAAGGCCTATTCCTTAGCCATTCTCCTTGAAATATAACGTCCTCAGAAACCTGTCTATCCCTGTAACTGTGTACGTGAATTCCACAACAGCTTAGTTTAGGTCTTATATGTTTTGATACAGATACTTTCTGCGACATTTCTCCATCACTTGGGATCTTTAGGCAACGCAATCGCGATTTCGATGGATTACTACATACACGTAGTTCAGAAGATGGTTTTGTATGTACAATGTTTGAAATAGGTTTAAGTAGTCTCGTGTCACTGTCCCGAGTCATTGTGAAACAATCAACATTTCTTATGAGATTTATTTCCGAGTCTTTTATTTTTATTGATTGCTTTTTATATAGCGACAAAATGTCCCAGTTATATTCATCAGTTACCGTACCGAAATCTACAAAGTGTTTAACGGCTCGTAGCTCTGCATGTGAGTCGTCAATTTTTATAGCAGTTTCACGTATAGACGCATTTACTAGAGGGCCAACAATGGATGGAGTGGGACATACGGATAATATATCGGTACCGCATTGTACATCGGCGCTCGTGTGACGAATACCTTTGGATGTACTAGGTTCGTTTAAATCTGAAAATCAATTAAAAACCGATGAGATGAGATTACTTTTCAATGAACTTTTTCCTTTTTTATTTTAGAAAATTTATATTACCATGTAAAAATATAATTTCAGAATCAACTGTTCCGAATGGATTAACCCGCTCGCAATCGGAACTATAGTCTTTAGTCACATTGATAACTCTTTCAAATGTATCTTCGGATTCCATGTCAGAGTTTCGATCCACCTCAGTCGCAATAGTTCGACGCAAAGCTATGGTCTCTTCGCTATTCTCGGTAATAATATCGACGAAAAAACTTTCTTTGGTAGCCGCTACATTATCTACCGAACAGTTATCATTCGCTTTAAGTACAGACGAATTCGTCTTGTCTGTTATATCTTGGTAGCACAGTTCTATTAGACTTCTTGGAATCTAATAAAAAAAAAAATTCAATCGGCCACACATTTAAAACGCAGTCACATCTGGTGCATATCGTTTCTAAAACGAAAAATACTTACAGGTTTTGACGTAGTAGGTTGTAAGGTTTTATATTCCCTAAAACTTTTCGGCTTATTGAATGTATAGCTTTTGTACTCAAAGTATTCAAACTGTTTGCTGTAGCTGCGGCACAACTGTCCGGAGCTGGAGCGTTTCTTCGACACTTTCTTAATCAGCCTGTTTTTACTCTGTCGTCCTTTAACCCTACCCGTTTTTGATACTTTACACAATTTATTTCTCGAATCGACTTTCAGATCTGACCTATTATTATTGATATCCTCCTTTCTGAGCTGAAAATCATTCGAAGTTTTCGAACCCGAACTTCTGCCATCAGAGTTTGCTACGCGAACGGGAGAAACTGAGTCGCGGTCCTCATCGACCCATGCCTTTGTAATTTCAAGGTGAATTTCCTCTTTGCTCTCCGATTTTATAGATTCTAATCTTACTTCTCCGTACAAGGACTTTGGAACTGTGTAACATTAAATTGTTCGTTACTCAAATGATTGGTAAAAAATACAATGTATAACCACTTATTGATCATTTTTCGATAAAAACCTGAAGTTAAAGGTTCCATCTCATCGCTCGTGGAGCTCAGATTGTCTTCAGTACAATGGATTTCGTTGTCCAGATCTAAAACAACGTCGCTTAAAATAAATATGCAAACATCTAAGCAACATCTGTTTTTAAGGAAATAATTTTGAATTCCACAATGGACGGACAAAGGTATATATATAGCTGTCGAACTCGCATATTTACCTGACGATAACATTAAATATTTATCAAGAATTTTTTCCCTGAAACAGTAAGAAGTTATTAGTTCCCTGAAACGGTAAGTAACTATATCGGCAAACTAATAAATGAACACTTACGTTGCTTCATTATTCTTCCACTTGTAAAGCGCATCATCATATGTGTCTGAAAGAATTCATTGAAATTAATTTAAAATAGTATATTTAAAAGGTACGCCGGCTATGATGCTTTATAGGGAACAGAGGAACGAAAAGGTAGGTGATATTTAATTATTTTATTTAATATGGCCACCATCCAAAGAAAGAAAACAAATTTCTTAAACTATATTTTGTGAGCGACTTCGTCCACGTGGAATGGTGACTTTGGTCAGCATTTTAATTTTATAGGATACTTTTACGGCAACTAAGGCAGACACAAAGTTTCATGGTTTTATTTCAATTCCAATTCCAATTTTCATGCCCCATTTTAGCTCTTTCGATCCCTTTTTTCCGATAAAAGGTAACCTATGTCCTTTTTTTCCCAAGGTCATGTCTATCTCTGTACCAAATTTCATTAAAATAGGTTCAGTGGTTTAGGCGGGAACGCGTTGCAGACAGACAGACAGAGTTACTTTCACATTTCTAATATTAGTAGGGATGTTTACCATAGCCAATAGCTTTGAGGAGACAGTTTTCAATTAAATACTTCCTTCTTCGCTCGATCGCTTTCTCTGTGAGAGAGAGCAGATCTAGAAGTTTCCTCTGCATCCAACTGGCGGGCGGTGGGGTTTGATGGGCCTTGCTGGTGCGGATAGCCAATTTCATCAGTCTACACACCACGCGGTCCAACTCTGTAGTTATATCTTCATCAGCGGTCAGTAGGCACCGAAGCTTCTTCACTTTCAAATCTAAGGCGCGCCGCAGGCTTCGTCCTGCGACAAACCCCTGACCGCTTAAAACGTGACTTCCCCTTGTAACTCAAAGGTTCCATTGAGATCACGTGAAGATTTTAACGTATCTATTATTGTCGTGCTATCTAATCTACGTGGCGACTAAATCAAGTTCAAATATTATTAAGTACTTACATTATTATAAGATTACTATGAATTGGACGACGTTACCAACACAACAAGCTACTTATTTTGTCTTAGGTATATTTTACCGTGAACATCTGCTATCATGGCACTCGCGTCCGATAGAGACTGAACATCAGTAGTGTCCCACTGAAAGGCAATCAGTAGATTTACTAAGCAATTACTATGAGTGATGAATGTAGAAGCACATCGGGTCCTCAAACATAGGGATATATATGACACTCAGTGTTCTCTGCCTACCTACTTAGGGGCCTCGCGTGATGTTACGACAAACCTTGATGGGTAAGGTTTTGTTTCATGAAGTCGGTTAAACGGTAGATGACTCCAAAATGTTTTTGCCAACCGTACAGAACCACTGTACGGCTAGCATAAGAAATAATACAATTTAAACAAATGTATATACACAAGAATTTTATTTAATCCGTTTACAAAACAGTGACGCATAGATATATACAATATATTGCTTAAACATATACGCATGACTTTACTAGCTTACAAACACTACAATAGCTACGAATAAAAATCACAGTAAATTGGCAGATACAGAAAAGTGCAGTCTTGGATTGAAGATAAAAATAACGCAAAACTTCATTTTCAAAAATATACTCCAATAACGTGCCGCCTAAGACCGGTCTAAACGCATCTCACTGCGAGAGGAGACACATGTTCCAGCCGTGGAACAATCAAAGGAGTGAAAACAAATATCAGCTCGGCCGACCTATAAAAATATTTTAGCAATACCACAAAACTCCTACACTATATACATGTACTAATTAGAAACATTTTGTGTTTAATGGATTACTCAAACAATTTTAAAGCTGTCTTCCAATTTTTATTACAAATAGCCGAGACATAAAAACTTGCAAATTAATTTTCAGAAAAATTTCAATACAAAGATCTCATTTTACTTATAGACTATTTCAGGATAATTTAAAAAATAATGAACAAAATGTAATAATTCACAAAACTCACTAAAACTATTTGTAGGCAGCGAAGTAAATTGATTAAAATGAGATATACATACACAAGTTCAAATTCAAATTCAAATTCAACAAGAACACTACAGATGTCAAAAAGAGATTGCACTCAAGACTATTTGGTGTATATTTCCAGAACTTCACAATCCACAGTCGCATGGCTTTGCATACAGCCACAGCGTATGCGTAAAGGAATGAACATAAATTAAAAACGAAAGTGTTGACAATTTAGAATAACATACAGTTGTATGTAGTGAAAAACCTAATTATAATGCGTTCTGTGAAATTTTAATATATGAATAAAATGTAGTGTCGCCAACGGGTAAATAGAAATTGTTGTCAGTGACAACCCTAGTTGACATCCGCTCGGTACTTTACATTACAAGGCGTGTACAAACAAGGCTTGTACAAAGAATGATGATGTTCGTTACAAGTCTACATGTTGACAAATTCAAATTGTTTTACGTCGGACAGGGCGTCGTTGTCGGGCCACTCGTCCTCCAGCGAGCCGACGGACGTGTTGTCGACGACCAGACGACAGTACACTAGCACGTTGTCCACTATCTCGTATCCGTTCCACTCCAGCAAGTCTCTGAAATTAAAAGCGCCGTGCAGTTGGTATAAGAAATAAAAGTATAATTGTTCTCTACACTCTATAGTATAATTGCTTTATGTTGACATCATATTGTACACCAACACAACACAGGAACAATGAGAATATATGTGTACAAGGCTACAACTTCTTCCTAATGATATTTCTTCCAGTAAAAAGTACTAATCTAGGCTATCTACCACAGGTCCACCATGAAAATTTCTGTACTACTAATCTTTAATTTGAATAGGTACTTATATATTATTATTATTATTAAATGAGTCGATGGTCCAATATTTTTCACTGCTTAATGACTTAAACGGCATAAGTAAAGACAAAGACACTTATTTAATACTTACTTAACTTTGTCCATATCGTCGGTAAGGTGTTGCACGGTATGCATCAAGTGGTGCAACGGTATTTCCAATTTATTAGTGTCCACTGCATACTCACTGTCCTGCAAATCTATCAGTCTATTGACCTCATCTGATATCAGGTCCAAGATACGACATTCATCTGATTTGGTCTGTGAAAAATATCGATTCATATTTAAAGCACACCTAGACAAAGATCAGTATATTAGTGAGCAGCGATGGCCTAGGGATATTATAAAAATTTGTAATGTTTCTGAGGTGTGTAAAGTCTGCCAATCCCCACTTGGCCAACATGGTAGACTAAGGCCTAAGACCCTCTCACAATGAGAGGAGCCCTGTGCCCAGGAGTGGAACAATGAAAGGGTAGAAAAAAACAGATTCTGGATTATCCGGAATGGAACCTTTAAATGTATTATTGCACATTGAAAACAATGTGTAAAGCGACGACAAGCGTAATCGGCATTTGGATAAATCTCTAGACGAAACGTTGCATGAGCGTTTACGTGCTTCACAGGGCATGACAAGCGGTATGTCCTTGTTGTAAATTTATTTAACAATCGTTAAAGCTCTAAAGCGTTTTAACACCATCTTAGAAATAGCGCGCTAACATCTAACTACATCAACGTTAGCATGTTGGAATATGCTACAGGTTATGGGATGCATAGATACACTAAACCTTACTTCATATGGATAGTTGATTTCCTTAATAATCTTGTAGTATTGATTCCAATATGGCGCATCGTCCCCCCAATTTATATTCTTCCAAATATTCGAATCTATCGTAGAACATGGATGCCATGTGTTCTTATTAAAATTGAGCATTTTAGTCATGTGTCGAATTTCGTCCACTATTTCTCTGGTATGGACCAGAGAAT
The DNA here is from genome assembly GCA_018245675.1 of Agara michaeli. Taxonomy (NCBI): domain Eukaryota; kingdom Metazoa; phylum Arthropoda; class Insecta; order Lepidoptera; family Hesperiidae; genus Agara; species Agara michaeli. Next base: position 1,297 of record DWDX01003351.1, on the reverse strand, counting down.
CCAGTTTGTTCTTTGCCATCAAATTTTGTGCGGTCTTCGAAAACTTCTTAAATTGAAACGTGGAGCAATTTAACCTGCAAAAAAATTCATTGAATATTATTGTTATTGAAAATGACTAAATAAAAAGTATAATATGAGTATAAAAAGATATTCTATGAGTAAACTAATAATTTATACATATATATAAAAACGACAATTCTATACTGAACTAGAAACCATATTAACAGAGAACCTGCTAGCGACATCCTCAAACTCATAAACTTTGGTGTTTATCTTTCGTTGTGGAATCACAACGTTATAACATAAAATTTCTTCATCAAACATCATAAAGTTTCTCCCACGCTCCGCCTCTAGATTGCACTGTGAGACCTTATCTTTGTATTCGATATTTCCAAAACACGAATCGGGAGAAGTGAGCATTAAAGTTATGCACGACTGTCTCTCAGAGAACAACAGTTCTGCATAGGATTCAGTGCTAAGAGATAAAGAGATATTAATTTGTTTAAGCTAGTTATTGTTTAATAATCATTATTGCAATTGCAAGATGCGTAAAATGGGCATGTAAAGAGTGGTTTTTTTATGGACAGCGTTTGATTCGTGATGTCATGGTCCATTTCAATAGACATTAAATGTATACAGTAATGTCTAATAAACCAATTTGATGCAATAAGATTTATGATTTTTCAAGAACTCACTTTTCAGGGGCGCATAGCATATTGGTTTCCATTATTGGATCCGGGCTCTCCCAACTGTCTGTCATTTCATCCAAATCGTTATGCTTGGGAGCATCTGAAATTGTAAAATCATGTATATTGTACTATTGAAATGTTGATGTGACATCTTGGCCGATAGCAATGAAATTTTGGTATGGGGATAGTTTAAAGCATGTAAATGAACATGGGACTTTTTTTTCCTAAATTCCCGAGGGTTCAAAATATACGCCAGTAACACAGCAGCGCATAGCTGGCACATAATAAGAAAAATAGATTCATGCAACTCACTAGCGACCAGCGCCAAGCAATTAAGATCCAAGTCCTGTTGTTTGTGATAGTCTTTACAAATGAACATAGCCAGCTGGCTGCAGCAGCCTAGACGCTGTGTGCCAGGGGGCCCGGGCCCAATGCCCTTGCATGTCACCGTGTAGTCCGGGTATCTGGACACTATATTACTGCACCTATAAATAAGGGAACAAACAGACTCATCTGTTATCATGAGTTGTTATAAACGGATAGCAACTAAATACAAACTGATTTGTCCAGCTTGGTTTGATACTGAATTGTCTCAATAAATCACCATT
>DWDX01003350.1:0-13270 GCA_018245675.1 Agara michaeli | reverse complement strand
AGTTTCATTAGCATCATTGTTATTTAAAAGAGTGCTGGGAGTTTTTTTTTTCACCGGCTTTTTTCTTCCGGTCTACTACAGCCCGAGGGGCCCGCGAAGCCGAAGTGAGACGACTAAAACATGACCTTCATTGACTGTACGTAGGTACATTGTAATGAATAGAACGATTTGAATTTGAAGTCGAATTTAAAAAAGAAATACAGCATCCATGGTTTAATTCAAGTTGTGCATATGCTTACTTTTCCGCTTGGGCTTGCGGTACTTTTACTCACAAGTCGATAAAACCCTAAGTCTAAATCGTTCCACGGTGCGTCGACGGCCCTGGAGGACGCGAACGGTGAAGGGAAAAAAAATCCAAGCCGAGTTGTGTATAAACGTTTTTGAGTTTTATAAAAATAGCGCTTTCACGTTCCGGGCTTCTTGTTTGTTTGACGTTTTACGTGAAAGTCGATTTCGCAAATGTCTCGAATTCGTCAACATTTAAATGTGTCCGTTCGCTTTCGATTCTACGCGAGCAACTTAATTGGCCGGCAGATAGCGAATGGAGGTTATGAATTTTCAAAATTTTAAATATAGCGCGCTCTTGTGTCGCCCGAAACTTTCAACTCGCCATCGATCTGTAAAGTACAGCGACGCTGACTGCGGTCAGCGCTATCATTGGTGAATGCGAATAAGAAATTTTCACAAGCGATTAGGACTAAACCTTAACAGGTATCCTATCGATCTCGCATATCTCTGAAATGGATCAAAAAAATGTTTTCAACTAACTTCAGTCTACGTTCATATATTACATTCATTTCTGAGTCAATGTTATATATACCTACTGATTACGTCAGTGATTTACCTACTATAAAAAGTTAATGTTAATCGAATTACCCAAGTCGATACGGCACGAATATGGTTTGTTAAAAAAGCAAACGGATATACCCGGCGAAAAATTACCAAAACATGTTTTCAAATCAGGTTCCTGTCCATTCTAAACAGCTTCAGCGCCATTTATGGATAGACGTAATGAGTCTGCAGTTGTTAATACCGCTAGCGGAATATGACTGACATTTCAGCCATCGCGAACATTTGGGCTATAAGATCTTACGCGCACCGCCGACTTTACAAAACTGTGTGCGTTTTACACAATGGTTTTTTTCAACTCTCGACAGGGTTCAAGGCCATAGTCTGCAGGATGGCCGAGTGCGAATTGGCACAATTCACACACTCCAGAAAGCATTATTACTTTACAATGCGGTCAAAGGTTTGCCGGTTTCCTTGACCGTTATAGAGAATGACATTAAAATGTTTAGATTGTAAACACGCAGCAAGTCAAGAGGGTTCGAGCCGGGATTGAACCCAGACCCCTCGGATAGAGATGTCGAATTTATCACAGATATTGATATAATTATTGATATTATATGTTATTGATATAATGATATCGTCGACAGGAACCAATGACCACGATGTTCCTGGCGCTGCACGGCGGCAAGTTCGACCACCCCAACCGCCTATTCTCGTCCATCGCCCTCGCCTGGAAGAACTGCCAGCGGGACACGTCCGACGTCAAGGTGAGCACTTCTCTTATGTCAATACGATCATTGTCTACTCGGTTTCTTCGCTTCCTCCCGTCCTGCCTGTACGCCGCGCTGTCTCAAATCGCTCATATGTTACATGACGCGTTTATTTATTTAACTAGCTGTGTAAATCCCGATCCCGCGCGATTTTAGGGATATAAAGAAGTCTACATGCTGCCCTATAACCTCCTCTATGTTCCAGTGAAAGTCCCATTAAAATCGGTCCGACCGTTCCCAAGCTTAGCCCCGACAAACAGAAAGACAGACAAACGTAATTGACAACATTTAAAAAAAGGTTGTTCGCACTATATTATCGTGTAAATAACTATAAGTACCTACTTGAGAAAACACGGTTATGTTTAAATCCCAGACAGACACTTCAATTTTGTTTATATGTATCGATGAACCATTATGTATAGCTACATGCCACCTATGTTTCACTTTGTTTAATCTCCTACATGCTCGTCGTTTGATTAAAGATTCAAACGGACTTCAATATGCACCCAAAACAAGTACGACATTGTTACAATCAATCATCAGTGACGAAAAGGTTTTACAGATCAATCTTACAAATCCTTAAGAAGTCATTCAATATAAAAAGACAGCTCTTAAATGTCACGAAGCAAAAAATATGAAACGAGACATTCTCAACAAAGGGAATATTATAAAATGTTACAATAATTTAATTGATATCGATAAAAAGGGGTACCATTGTTTGTGTGAAGGAAAGAAATTATCGTCGTTAAAAAACAAACATGACAGGTTCAATTCCAACAGCGGAGGTCGGTGGCAAAAAGGAAGGATTCCTTCCATGTAATTAATCAAATTAAAAACGCAAAAACTAGCATACTCTCGTTTAAATCTGCTCGCAAAGTTTCATAGAAATATAATTATTATTATTACCTTAGGAATAATGTATGAAATAGTCTTTGTACATAAGTTGTGTTCAAAACCTATTTTTTATTGTAAGAACAACAATATATGTAAATAAAATTCATATGTAAAACATTAAAATCCATTGCAATCTACTTTCGTTCTAATAGTTCGCGTTTCGACCACACAACTGATAAAGTACACATATGAGCATTTCTGAATACCCACTTATATATATAATATACATAACTTTACACCCAAACACAAAACGTCACTCGTCGCGCTTGTTAAGACAAACATTTGTCCTCGGAACTGAATCCGCGACCCCAGCTCAGCGGTCAAAATCACTCACCACTAAAGCAACGGATCAATCATACTTATTCTCTAAATTGTAACGGAACGAATGGCAAGCGACCGTAAGCTAGCGGACAGCCTAAGGGACGATAGACACACAAACAACATGACATCGCCAGCCTCGGTCGGGAGAAGGGAGCCAAGGGCCTTTATCGTTTTTGCCGTCATTGCAAGTATCGATGACATTGGCTCGCTATTTTAGAAAATGCTGAACCGACGTTAAAAAAATGTTTTGCAACAATAAACGATTAGCATCGGGGTCGCTCCGCTCGAGTGAGGACCTCTATCGGGGAGTTAATTGCTCGGGTAATTGTTGCGCCTCGCGAGGATGATGAATAATAAGGAAAATATGTTTTTTTACGAGCGATATTAAAATACCAATGTTGCAAAGGACTCGGTTATTACGCGGTCTTTTCACTGTTTGGTAGAAGAATGTTTGCGAGGACTGTCGACCGTTGCCATGGTTTCTTTAAATTACGGGAAAAGTACCCGTATTTGTGCAAATAATCATGTTTGTCTTTGTAAGAAAAGAAATATGATATTTGATTTCATGGAGAATGTCGTAAATGTTCTTAGAAGCACCTCGACGCAATATGTGTTAAGGGTTGCCATCATTTATATGAGCGTGCATTCTCCCCTCCCCATAGTCGATCTGTGACGTAGGTGACAACTGCTGAAACCTTTTTGTGCATAACGATGTCCATTATCGTAATGTGTTAATATGGTATAGTGTTAATGAAAATAATTATAATTATATCGTGGGAAAACTAACACTTAGTCATTCTATCCCAAGCTAGGAGCCTGCGCCATGGTGACCGGGCGTCTGATAAACAAACATACGTAAAATTTTGCACTTAGATACAGAATAACCATTCGTACGCATCACTCAAATATTTGTCGAGTGTTCAAATTTAATCCAGAACCCCCGGCTCTCTAGACGAGTTACTTACATTGCCATTTTGAAAAGTCAGAGGTTCGTACCAGTATATGAACCCGGCGTGAGAGACAGTAATGCAAACCCTATCCCCTTAATCGTCGCAGGAACTGATCCCCGAGTTGTTCTTCCTGCCGGAGATGCTGTTGAATAGCTCCGGGTACGACCTGGGCATCGCGGAGTCGCCGTCCGGGGACGTGGTGCTGCCGCCCTGGGCCTCCTCCGCCGAGGAGTTCGTGCGCATCAACCGCATGGCGCTCGAGTCCGAGTTCGTCAGCTGCCAGCTGCACCAGTGGATCGACCTCATCTTCGGCTACAAACAGAGAGGTGAGCGGAGTCACGCGACGACTATTAGTAAAGATTTTAATACAAGAACGTAGTTTGTATGACATATCTCGAACATTTTTAACCTATTATATAAATATTTTAATATCAAAAATGATAATAGAGAAATAAAAATATCCTCTAGGTAGATATGTTACCTAGGATTTAAAAAAAAGGTGTATGCGGCTCACGCGCGGTAATAGTAATAATAGTAAAACCTTCAGGAAACCTACGCAAAAAGATCTTAAGCGCCGCGAAAAGCGCGTCGCTGACGCGTCGCTTTTTGGTGTCGTTTCATCGAGTTTCAAATCGCAGCACCGGAAGGAGGAAGGGCTGTTTAAGGAGGCTTGATGCTTAAGGAGGTTTAAGGAGGAAGGGCTGTTGAAGGAAGTGTTCGCTTAAAAAAAAATCAATTTGCAAATCGCGCAGGACCGGAAGCCGTCCGCGCCACGAACGTGTTCTACTACCTCACGTACGAGGGCGGCGTGCGGCTCGACCAGGTCACCGACCCCGTCACGAAGACGGCCATCGAGGACCAGATCCGCAGCTTCGGCCAGACGCCGGCGCAGCTGCTGAGCGAGCCGCACCCGCCGCGCGCCTCCACCATGCACCTCGCCCCGCTGATGTTCGCGGCGGCGCCCGACGACGTGTGCCTGCGGCTCAAGCTGCCCTCCAACGCCGCCGTGGTGCACGTGTCCGCGAACACCTACCCGCAGCTGGCCATGCCCGCGGCCATCACGGTGACTCGAACGATACATTCATTTTCAAATATTCGTATTATATTGCTAGACTCCACGATTCTATAAAATGTTGTTGATGCAATAAAATTACAATTTAAATTGAAATTAATTCATTTCGTAGTAAAGAACGAGGATCAATAGAATGATGAAAACAAAAGTAAAACAGATAAGAATAAAAATAGGATGACAAAAGAGAAAGACAGGTCGAAAGATAGATAGATAGTTAACTAGGTGTAGCGATAGAAAGACGGAGCATAGATAGGAATGTAGCAAATTGGAAAGCGGATGAGATTGAAGCACGGTGAGTAGGTATCGGTGAGTGGGAGTGCGAGGGAGGTGGTAACGCGTGGTGCGCCGCAGGTGTCGGCGGCGCGCGCGTTCGCGGCGCACCGCTGGGCGGGCGGCGGCTGCGCGCACGCGGCGGCGCGCCACCAGGAGCACTCGCCGCCGCAACCGCTGCTCATGGACCCCGTGTGGGCGGCGGGCGGCGCGGCGGCGCTGGCGCGGCGCCAGCTGGGCGACAACTTCTCGCAGCGCGTGCGCGCGCGCTCCAACTGCTTCGTCACCACCGTGGACTCGCGCTTCCTCATCGCCGCCGGCTTCTGGGACAACTCCTTCCGCGTCTTCTCCACCGACACCGGTCAGTCTCCCCCCGCCCGCGCCCGCCCGCCCGCCGCGCTCGCCCGACCCGCTGACGCCGTGTTCTGTCTGTCCGCAGCGAAAATTGTGCAGATAATCTTCGGGCACTACGGCGTGGTCACGTGCGTGTCGCGCTCGGAGTGCAACATCACGTCGGACTGCTACATCGCGTCGGGCTCCGAGGACTGCACCGTGCTGCTGTGGCACTGGTGACCGCACTGCCGCTCATTACTATATTTTACTGTTTAAACAATCGATTGTAATCGAATAGAATCAAAAATCGATTCTAATAGACGATTGCAAATATACATCTCCCGTAGCTCTGTATAACATGGAGTGCGCTCGCAGGTCGGCCCGGCACTGCGCCATCGTGGGCGAGGGCGAGACGCCGTCCCCGCGCGTGACGCTGACGGGCCACGACACGGCCGTCAACGGCGTGCTGGTGTCCGCCGAGCTGGGCCTCGTCATATCGTCCTCAGTCAGTGAGTACAAAGCTATACGAAAGGGGCCACTACGAATTTAAATCCTAATGCTGGGTAGGTATCCCCCGCCTGCGTTAGATACGAAGGATACTCGGCCGCGTTGCTCCGGTGCGGCTACGCGGCGATGTAAAGTGACAATGTAGAAGTCACGAATACAAAAATCACTGTAATTTAGTGTTGCTATATAAAATATGAAATATTTTGTTATATAATAAAAAAAATATTGTTGGAGCGTTTCAAGTACATTTGTAATATTGTTCCTTTTAACCTCGCCGTGCCTGCTTACCATTGATGTCCGGTGTGATCACGCGAGCGTGTGTGTGTGTGTGTGCGTGCAGACGGGCCGGTGCTGGTGCACACGACGTTCGGCGAGCTGCTGCGGGCCATCCGCGGCGCGGGGGGCGCGGGGGGCGGGCCGCGGCAGCTGGCGCTGGCGCGCGAGGGCGTGCTGGTGGTGGCGTACGCGCGCGGCCACCTCGCCGCCTACACGCTCAACGGCCGGCGCCTGCGCCACGAGACGCACAACGACAACTTCCAGGTGACCGCGCCCTACTCGCTGTTACTGCTGTGTTTGTAAAGCTAAATATGCATCGAACTAATCGTTATGTAATATCTTTAAATGAGAAAAAAAGTCTTTGAGATTTTGTCTTTGTCTTTTGTCTTTGTCTTTGAAATTTAAAAAGTACGATTAGCATTACTATGGGTCAATCACGCGCCGCAGTGCCTGGTGCTGTCCCGCTGCGGCGAGTACCTGGTGTGCGGCGGCGACGCGGGCGTGGTGGAGGTGTGGCGCGCCGTGACGCTGGCGCCGCTGTACGCCTTCCCGCCCGCCGGCGCGCCCGTGGCCAGCCTGGCGCTCTCGCACGACCAGCGCTTCCTGCTCGCCGGCCTCGACAACGGCACGCTGCTCGTCTTCCACATCGACTTCAACCGCTGGCACCACGAGTACCAGCAGCGCTACTGAGCGCCCCCCGTCCCCGTCCCCCTCTCCCCCGCGACGTCGCCCCGCCCACGAATGTCATATCGGAACGTCTCGCGAACAAAAAGGTCGATCCGCGCCGCGGCGCCGACGAATGCCGGTAAGGATCGGCGTCGTGCGTCTAACTCTACAACGTGTAATATAATAATAATATTAATAACGCTTTATTCACGTTTTTTGTCAGAAATGTAATCATAAAACTGATAAATGTCAGCACGGGCCGGGACTTGACAGAGAGAGGCCCCACAGTGTGCATGGACCCCGTCTCGCGAGGCTGGTCGCTTTAAAAGCTGTTGTGAACTTGATTACTTTGCACTGTTCTTTACTACTTCACATAATCCGAAAGGTTTTATTGAAACCGCAAGCTTTAAACTGTAGGCAGCTTGTAGCGGTATGGTTACCTGATGCCGCTCATATATTATGCCATATATTTATGAAGGTGTCATATTGCAGTCTGTTTCGTTGTAAGAGTTCTGCCGGCTTTGTACTTATTATTTTATAATGTTTAATTAATCGTTATATTTAATTTCTCGATGTCGGTAAAGAACAGTGCGAGCTGGTCGAATTGTAGAAAACTGGAAATATGACATCGTCGAGGTGGAAAGGAATTTTAGTTTTAAGAAATCGAAAAAAAAACACTTAAATTTTGACATTCCATTTTAATTATTTTTAATGTAATTTTAATTTTTTTTTCATATTGAATGTTAATATTATGATTAGTGCCATAGGTGTAACATTGTTTAGTTTGCAATGTATGTATGTATGTATGTATATCGACGTGATACTGTGTGAAGCTGTGGATCTTCTCACGGGAACAAAGCATCCTACTCTATCGTTCACTAGTACACGTCTGTGTCGTCCTGGGGTAGTCCGGGTCAGTCCGGGTCAGTCCGGGCCAATACGTCCCGGGGCATGTCCACACCTGCCCCGCAATAGGTTGCCCCGTGTGAAGGTCCCCAGACTAAGTTCAGATCGGATCTCTGGGAGCTAACGTCCAATATTTTATATTTAAATGAATTTATATGACGTACTTAACTTTTACAATAATTATTATTAACGTGCAATACTTTTTATTATTATTTATTTAATTAAACAATTATTCTGTTTATTTCGATCGTGTTATTTGCTGTCTTTCAATCTGGTTTCATTGTTATATAGTATTATTTGGACAAGTTTCAGACATTCCAGTAGGATTAAATTAAAAAGCTCATGGAGATTAAATTGAAATTGAAATGCAATTGACCGAAATTAAAACAAAGTAGTATTCACGAGTGGCGTAATAATTGCACGGGTATTGTTTATATTTGGCTTTTTTTCTAGTGGAAGGTATCTATGACATAAATAGTAGGCTCCTCCGCGAGGGCAACTTTTCATTACATTCGACACGCGGCGGCGGCCGGCGATTGTATCATTAAAATGTGCTGTAGAACTGTATTATTATTTGTTTTATTTTTATTATTATTATTATTGGTTTTTATTAAACAGTCATATTGACTTATTTTGAATTTTATTTATTGTCCTTATTTTTCCTTAGTTCGATTCTTTTTTATTATTCTTTTTGGATATAATTTATTTGGAAATTTGAAATGTACTGGATCTATTTGAATATTAAATTTTCAGGAACTATGTTAAATCTCTACTAGACTTGGCTAATGAAATAAAAAGTTTCGAAATGGTGACAGGAAGGTTTCGCTTCCCTGACAGATGTCAGATAGTTTGCGGCAGGCGTCCGCTAGATGGCGCTATACGACACGATCTTTCAATGTGAACTACGTAATACTGGCTATTAAAATTATGTACTATTTTTAATCGAAGAAGATTATCTAACTATACATAAAAATGTAAGTAAGTCGCGAAAGTGCCAATGTAGACATTTTCGCTATTAAACGATGTCAATATATGAGTAGACGTTTAGGTATCGTGTGTAAGTATACGTATAATAAAGCTATTTCGTTTTGTTTCCGCTGGAGGCATGTTTCGGAGGCATAATTCTACAAACAGTCTTAGCTTAAACAGTTGACATTGTTTATGTATTAGTGTTGTCAGGTTAAGCGTTTTATAGTGGCACTGATACCATTAACAAGTGGCATTTCAAATTGGATATAATAGAATTGCGCCTCAGAACAGTTAATATGCGATTGTTGTATTTAGAGTAAAATCAATGGAACACCATATATTTTTGCATCGACACACCCGCACCGCTCCTTCCGTTCTGTGATTTAGGCTTTAATGTGCACTCTTAGTCATAAATCTTCGTCTTTTCCTACTCTCTGTGCCAAAAATACTGTAAAATACATAACGATGAGAGAAAACAGTTATTGCTAACGTACATTATATGAATCAAAATATATCTATCCGGCTTGTAGAGTACTCCTGTTAAAATCGACTGTTCTTAGTCTAGAATTATATTAAAACCCTATTAGATACTTCTAGGAACTATAATCTTTCTTTATAGAATCTTCTAAAAATTGTACAAATAACTCTCGAACCCTTATGTCTCACGTCCCACAGTAGTTACTATTTCTAAGGAGCCCCATGTGTGCTTTACTCTAATGACTATCCTAGTATTATCCCCTAGACTATTCTTCTATTAGATATCTTTATTTGCTATGTATTTATAGTTCTAACCTGCTTTGACTTAATCATTCTTCTGCCTACTGAATAAATCTCAATAGAACATTTTTCTTCAATAAAATGACACAATAACTGTGTTTAGCAGGTCCACGACTGTTTTACAAACGATACTTAGATTGATTATCATCAGTGACACCCAGGTTCATGACCCATGGCTCGCCACTTAATATAAGCTGTAGTATGATTTGCTTCAAATGTACCGCACGTGAGCTGTTCTAGACCGACCTCCTCGAACACCGCAGCACGCACACTCCACAAACACACGCTACACGCAATTCTGTCCATTAAACATAAGTTACTTATAAGACGCTAATGTTACACTATATTAGTAATATTGTATTTATTTTATTAGATATAAGGATTCGTCTTGTACACTAAAGTACCCTTTGTCCACACTAACTGTAAGCGAATATAAATTGTATTCCACCGTATAGAGCTAATGTATCGATGGTCGAACCGAGACTTTCGTTTCTAACGACTCGTTAATTCAAATAGCCTAATAAATACTTCAAGTTGCTTTTCACGCATCAGCTTAGTAATTATTCAATGCTTTAATAGTCCCATTCCCTCGGAACATAACACCCCAAACTGCCTTTGCGAAACGACAGATGGATGTAGAATAGATAAAGTAATTACTCAATATTAAAGACATGTTGTTGAACATAATAATGTAACACTTAGATAATAAAATGTAGACTAATATAGTGAAATTGTAGAAACGTAGTCGCTCTAGGTAAACCGTAAGTTTTCGCTATTTCATGACCATTTTGACAGTGGCAACCCTGATTACAGGGGCTGTCAGTACGGTATATATATAATTATATTTGAACAAATTTAAATATAACAATGTTGCTCTAGTGTCTGTTTGTTTATGATATGCCACAAAAGCAAATCCTAATATTGCTTAAGTTGATCTAATTTAATGAAACTTCAAATCCTTTGTTGTTAAGTTTGAAATGTATAGTCTGTAAAAACCCCTAGTTTTAAATGGATGTTCGAGTATGGTTTTTTGGTGCCGTTTCTAATTCACATTAGATTTAATGATCGCTAGATTGATTAATTATCACAATACTTACGTATGTATCGTTAAAATTGTCATTTTCAATGTTTACTCACATTTTTACATTGACATCACCACGTGCACAAGCTTTTCTATGGACGTGCACATTTGGAATTTTATAAATGTGTGTAATTCTATTTTTCAATAACCTATTTGACTATCATTTGTTTGTAAGTGGTTACTTATTAAGTCTAATTATTATTAACCTAACGGATTTGGAAAATCCCATTTGTTGTCTGTATGATTTGGATGACAATCGTACTGTAATTCAAATACACTAATCCCGTTTGAAGATAACTTAGCGGCTGAACTAACCATTTACAAAAATAATGAGAAAATATTCGTTTGCATCACAATAAGATTTTTCATCATTTTCACTTACAATTAGACAAATGATGTCAACAATTATTGTTACGCTAAGTATATGGTGCGTTTGTATGTATCTTAAATAATAAATAAATTGCATTGAATAAATTTTGAGTATCTCATTTGTGTATATCCTATAAGATCACCACAAACATTTTGCACAATTGTGTCTTAGTTCAGCAAAAACACATAAAGAAGAGTATAAAATTACATTACCACACATCTCCTGTTTATTAAGGTTGGAAAGAAAAGGCTGCAGTGCTGTAACGCCACATACCTGTTATACATCAAACTAACTGGACATTAGAAAATAATTATTTAATTATTCAATATATTTTTTATTGTTAATAAACTAATAATATTGATTCGTTGATACTGATTTACATTAGTGGTTCGATATCTATGCGGGTAGCACTGCAGGGCGTAGCTAGTGATATATAGATTATATGGTATCTGAATGATGTCTTTAGCACAACATTTCTACACATAAATATGTTCTGAACTAATGTCTACTGGGCTGGCCAAGTGTGAGCTGCTAGGTCTGACAAATTTTAGAGATTTTGGAAAACTCTAAGTAATATTGTTATAGCGGGTGACATTTAGTTTTAAAATCAGACCCCCCCAGATAGATTTTCATATCGGACCACTGAAATGAGTTCTTGTAATCCTTAATATAATTATCTATCAAAGAGAAAAATGTGGTAGTTGAAAGCTATTATGAATATGAAGAAGCAATCGATACAATTCATTCTTTATACATGACAGAAAATGATGAATTATAAAAAAGAATATATTTTTTATAGAATAAAATAACGACACAAAAATATTTATAATTTTTGAACGCAACTTATTTGACGTTGACGTTTCTTGATCTGTTTCCTGCCTTTCAAGTTTCTCGCCTCTCTTTGCAATCATGGCGGTGAACAATATTTCTAAAAAGCGAAAAGTATGTTGAAATTAATGTTAAAACTAATAAATACGGTCATTATTAAGGCCATCAGCGTTCTTTTAAAATGTGTAAACGGCTAATTGTTACGTATCGAAAATGCAAATGGTGATGTTTGTGGATGTATCTGAGAGTTGTGTTTTGCAAATTTGATTGTTTATCTCAAGTTATGTTCAATTTTAACTAAGTTTGTACCAGAAGCGCCTCAAAATCCTAATTGCTATCAATACGTGCGCGATAACGGGTATTTTACACCTACGATGTCATGATCAAAACATAACCTATACGTAAATTTGCAGTTCGTCGGAGACGGAGTGTTCAAAGCTGAACTCAATGAGTTCCTTACGAGAGAACTGGCGGAAGATGGGTACTCCGGTGTGGAGGTGCGTGTGACCCCGACGCGATCAGAAATCATAATTATGGCAACCAGGACCCAAAGCGTTCTCGGCGAGAAGGGACGTAGGATCAGGGAACTGACGTCAGTGGTGCAGAAGAGGTTTAACATCCCCGAGCAATCGGTGGAGCTGTACGCGGAGAAGGTGGCCACCAGGGGACTGTGCGCCATCGCCCAGGCTGAATCTTTGAGATACAAACTGATCGGAGGTTAGCGTTTTGGAACTAGGATATTATAGATGTCAACTATTTAGAACTTTATTATACCCCACTTTATGGTATGGTATATTCTCCACATGGAACAAATAATCCAGGAGTGCATTTACCTCGTGATATTTAATGCACTGTAACAAAACATTTTCATACTTGTCAAAAGATTGAGGGGACAGTTAAGTTGTAGACAAATCAACAATTAGTATTTGTATCATATCCTTCATGAGTGCATAAACATCATAGACAGCTGACGGCTTGCTGATGGATGACAAGAAACATGAACACATTGAATATAAAAAAAATACAGACGAATTGAGAACCTCCTTCGTTTTTTGAAGTCCGTTAAAAAGACATACAATATATTCACAGTATTCTGTTAGTGTCACAATGGAATGATTGGAATGGGATAGATGGATTTTATTTTATTTCAAAATACCAAATTAATGCATTGTAAATAGTTTATTGACTTTAATGTGATTACCTTGTATTGGTAATAGACCTTAGAGGTACCCGCTTACTTTGCAAAGGCTAAATTAAACTTTCAGTTATAACTTTTCATTTCATAGTTTTTTTCTAACCAATGAGTTAATTACATGATATATCATTCTATGTAACATTTCTGCTAGTATAAGAAATAAAAGGTTTCACCGAAATCGGGTGAAAGTAACGTAAACGTAACATCACGCCTGTAATCCCATTAAGGGGTAGGCAGAGGAGTGTAGTACACCCCCACATTTCACCAGTTACGTTTAAGTCCCACAATGGAATAGG
>DWDX01003349.1:0-13271 GCA_018245675.1 Agara michaeli | reverse complement strand
GGGAGTCTTAGAGTATTTCTCATTTACAAAGAAAAACAATAAAATACGCATGCGTTTGGGGGTCTCCTATCAAGAGCCAAGTTCCTTACGTTTATTTCTTTTCTTAAACAAATAACAAATACACTTTAACAAAAAATCCACTCGTTCAGTATTGAGGTTCTACAATTATAAAGCAGACTACGCTGTCAATTGATAGCGTAGTCTGCTTTAATCTCGATACTCGCCCGTATACAAACTCGTATGTATTAGAGAGAAAGCAACATGCAGGAGACATAACGCTTTTTTCTTACGCGACGATTTCTAGCGTTTAGTTTCTGTCGCAAAACGATGTCAGTAGTGAATTAAAATGACTACGATTTAAGTGATTTTAAAAAAAAGAACAAGACAATAAAATATACAAGGGAACATTGAAACGATTCCTTAAGATTCTCCCACCCACGACACACGTATATACCACCCTTGCACGACCACTAATATCCCCGGATACATACAAGTTGCGAAATCTCCAGTTGAAATTTATTTATGCAATCTTGGCAAAGCTGAGATCTCGGTGAAACATCGTCTTAATTACACTCGGTAATTGGGCCATAAATAGCGGCGCGACGAACCGACCCCTGAACAAACCAATTATTACGTGGCGCGGTTTGACGTGGCTTTTTCGAATATGTTACGTTCTTATTTTGAATTCAATTGTTCGTTCGATATTTGAATATTGCTGGTCTATGGTAAGAATATGAACTAATTCAATCATGTATGGGTGTAAGTCAGGTTAGATTTGACATAGAGATTTTTAAAAGTTTAAATATTTGTATATTTCTTAAAACGGCTAAATAATAAATATGCTTACTATAACAGCGCAGAAGTAGCTAAAATCGGTCGAACACGAATTTACTTTTTAAAATGAAATATGTTAAGCTGTATGTAAATAAATAGTTTGCTATTTAGATACAGTTTTAAATTTAAAAAGTATTTTAATAATAAGGTACAATAATTATACATATACATTATAATATGTATATATCATCAACATTGCTGAAACCCGACTTTTAAATTGAACACATAATATATAGTTGCGTCATTTAGAATGAGTTCCAACTTCCAACGGTATTAAGTCGAAGCCGATACACCGCGCCTGCAGCATCCAAAGGCTCGTACGCCACCCGCGGTTCCGCCGGGCATTCCTGTCAATTATCATTTGTTGCGCCGGAGGCAGCTAAGCCCGTTACGTTTATATGAACGTCTCAGCAAAAACTACACAACACCTACATATATATATATATATATATATATACTATTTTGTTTCTCTCGAGACTTATATTACATACATGAACAATTTGGAATTGAATAGAGTGTATACGCAGTTTTATTAAGATTGTATATTGTAGACAAATACAAGCTTGTAGTTATACTTTTGTACGGCGTCTATTGATTACTTAAATTTGTTGGTGTGAATGTGTCAATTTGTAGGTTCACATTAACTGTATAAGTATTTAGAATACGACCATAGATTTAGATAGAGACCAGTGCCCGGCCGTGGGATATAAAAAAGGTTGAAGATGAATGTTTAAATTATCCTAAAAGGATAAGTTTAATTGTCAGAATACATTTTTTTTTCTTTAATGACTATTCTTTTCCAACGTATTTTTGTCACGTTTCAATGGCTTCAAATCACCTCTGATTTGAGCTGATATAATTTTGTTAATTTAATTATTATTTAATTATATATATTTTTTTTAAATATGGCGAACACATATATAACGAGTAATGACATAAATATTGGTTTGTAAAATGAATTGCAACCCAAAAAATAATAATTTTAAATGTGTCTAAATGTAACATTATTAAATGTGTAAAAGTGTTAACTATCCTGAATTATAGGATTTAAAGTTAGCGAATATTAGAGCTACATAGCATTTCTGTAGCTTATACATAGTAAAATGTTCACTGTTCGTAGAGGATGTTATTTCACGTAGCCATATACGATTTTGCTCGTAGGCGTCTACGAATATCGTAGCAAGACCGCTTATGATTGAAGATCAGTTATAGCAATTTTTGACAATAGTCGGTGCTATCACAGGTAAAGTATTTTCTTAATGTTTACAGGAACTTCGTAATTTTACCCTTTATTGACCCGCTTAAGGGTTTCGTAATTAAATTTCTAATTAAAGTAAATAAAGCAACTAAAATCGATAGCTGGTTTAATAGCTTATTGATCGATTAAAACCTTTAAGCGAACCTTCAACAGAGATAGCACTGTTAATATAACGTGATTACAAGTTATAAATGACTATATCTAGACTTTGATGTTTCCGCCTACCGCTGCAATGACACTTCTGATATACATATTCTGTTATATTGGTTTTAATATTCTGAGTTATTTTGTATACATAGTTTTATTGTATTACAAGCGGGCATTAATATTGTTTGAGAAAAATTTTGCTTCTGTGTTTTTCCTTCCTACGTTTAGAATAGGTAAGGGGAAATAGCGGGAGTCTTATCCATAGCACTCTCAGTGCTAAGCCCGCTGGGTACTTGCGACGACTAGACGCCCCGGCCGCAAGGTGTATTGATGGCGGTCTCGGTTTTACTCTAATTCCTTCACTCTTTCAACGCGCAAATTGGAAATCTATTGAAAGACTTCCAACGGATAATATTGTAAAGCAGATTTTCTCAGCGATTTTGCTAGCGACATTCATTCGATTTTGCGGATGATTGGTTCTTTGAAATGAATGAGAGTGTTTTGTGTTGTTAACAGGCAAGTAAACCGGTCAATTGGTACTTAAACTTTTAATATCAGTCAGTATAACGGTGACGAGAAACATGGCGAGGAAACCTGCACATCTTATTGTATGTTGTAAATAAAAAAATATTTTCTGTGGTATGTAACTTCGCTGACATACGTATAAGTAAAAGTAGTTAAAATGGCGATTAATATGTGAAAAGCTCTAGCTGCGGTTAAAACTCATAAGACGAAATCCCAGACGGTCTACGAACATTAAAATGAGGAGAGCGCGAGCAAGAAATAAAAAAAAACAGAAATAAAAACTCAGACAAACTGTTCAAAGTAAGATCTCATTAACATTGGTCATAATTATTTTCCTACACTCCACGAACTTTGGTGAGAAAATTAAATAAAATACGAGTGTACTTAGTGAAATGCGCGCGAAAAAAGGAAAAAAATAATTTCCCCATTTTAAATTCAGCAATTCAACA
This sequence comes from Agara michaeli, assembly GCA_018245675.1. Lineage (NCBI taxonomy): Eukaryota > Metazoa > Arthropoda > Insecta > Lepidoptera > Hesperiidae > Agara > Agara michaeli. The sequence continues at coordinate 10,058 of DWDX01003349.1, read as the reverse complement.
CTCTAAATTACATTTCAAGTTTTTGAAAGTATCTTGAATACATGTTGTAATGTGTCAACATTTTCTAAGATTTGTTAAATGGTATAAAATACTGAAAATATTCATATATCTCTTTCGTAGAGTATGCGTAGAATTATATTTAATACCTTCATGACAGATATACCAGATAAACTAAAATTAATTTGTAAGAGATATTAATCTTTGATCTGTATGCGATTTCAAAATAAAGGTATCTCCTTAAAACTTATATGTAGTTACTATTACCTATGAAAAACCCAAACACGCTTTTAAAATATTAATGTCTGACTGTCTTTCTGTGGCGACTGATCTCCGATACGGCTGAACCAATTCCGATAAAACTTTCATTAGCAAGAAGACGAGTTTTGACAGCATACCTGGTAGACACCGGTGAGTTCTCCCAAGAGATGCGGGAGTCCCGGAAACGGCAAAGAGGAAGTCCACTAAAGCGGTTTTAGGGCGGTGATAAGAACATACGCTGGTGTTTCTTCCAAGGCATCGGATCCCTTTTGAAGGTTTTCCCTATCAGATAAAGAAAAGAGGCTACCACTGCCAGCTCCTACTACCACTACTTTCTGCTACCATTACTTTATAGCGTACACAGACAATACATTTTGTACATCTTGCACGTCTTTAGTCGTATCAAAATGAAGGTTTATTTATACAATAAATATATGAGCGTGGAAACTCCCACACCAGTGATACAAAGCTTGTTGTTTCTCTTATATAAAACATAATAAACACGTTTTAGCGTGGAATGATTCGTTAATAAAAGCCGTGAACGATACAAAGCTATCTGCAGATATTGTTTCAAGGATGGCTCCGTGGAGACGGGGCGCGCTGTCTGCCTATTGTTGTTTCGGGCGTGATAGGTAATTGAGATTTCATTGTCCGCCAAATAAAGGTGCACCGTTCATCCACGCTCGCAACTAGACGGAACGATGCGTTGAGCAACGTTAAGCGTGCTGCACGTTTAGGCCATGGTGAAAATAGGACATCAGAAATTTAAAAAAAAATACAGACGAATTGAGAGCCTCCTCCTTTTTTTGAAGTCGATTAAAAAATGTACGTATAACCTTACATCTAGATACAGAACAGTTACTTATGCTTGTGCAAATGTTTGTTCCGGATTGGAATCGAACCCACATTCTTCGGTTTATCAGTCAAGGTATCTAACCACTTACCATGTGAGCAATACATAATAAAATCGTATTCCTGTATCTTTCCATACTATCAAAATTCACTTACTAACTCAATACAGTCAATATATCCAAGTTGAATTTGGGATTTTAAGAAATGTAATGAGTTCCACACACGAACGGTCTCTAGTCTAGACAACCAAGAAGCGAACCTAACACTACAATACTTATTGAGTCAACCGTAAAAACTGATACATATTTTGATCGCAAGAGGCATTTGCGAGCGAAATTCTATTTCCAAGTATTTCGGTAAATATTATTTCTTCAAAGTGACTATGACGAGTTGTGACATAATATTATAAAGGACACCCTTGCGCTCACTGTACGAGAAATTTATATGAAATTCGATCACTTAATAGATATACCTAAACAAATAACATTTTGTCTTACAAAATGGCTGCCAACTGTGGCCGTAACGTTCCTATTACCATAATTTCCCTAGCGTATGAAGTGCTAAACTAACTTATCTTCGCTGCCGACAACGGTCTTATTGCTGTGGAGTAGAGGCGCATTTTGATCGGGTAACGAGTGCGTTAAGTTGGCATATCCTGTTCTTTGAGTTAGACAGCTATGCCAATTCGGCTTAACACTTGTAATGTGATATAGTGTTCCATTCTCAGTAATGCGCGGTTATTGATCTGTGTTGTGAGTGTTCTCGACTTTTGTACTACGGTTTTAATAAAATATATTAAAACAGCGTACCTACATTATGTCATTGTGATTTAATATCATCTTGGAAAACTCAGAATAATCCTGATTAAAAAATGCCTGCTATTTTTGGTTGGCTTTCTGTTCATAGTGTTAAGAATCAAGGAACGTAAAACAATATAATTAAATTATGAAACATTAACCTAAAAAACAAAATACTAGTAAGAATATAATAAAGCAAATGAAACACTGAAAAGGTGGAAGAACAAGGAAATGTATACTTTAACAAGAATTAACAGACCAAAACGATCATAGGGTCGTATCTCACCGTAGTAGTGATGGATCATTCGTTATTTTTCTATGATCGCTTTTGAGATCCGTTTGAAAACTGTTTAGTTTAATCTCCACAGCAAAATAAATACACTTTTTTAAATATCGCAATGCCAGGTAATATCTGAACGCAGTAAAACTCGATATCATATTTTTTCCACAATCGTATTAGTTCTACGGTCACGAAGATAGCTTTAACTTAACATAAAGTAAAAGATGTCAAATGATTATATTGTTTTATTATCTGTGCCGAAGGGCATGCACCCGCAAAAGGTTTTTAAGCGATGCCCTCGCAAATTTTTAGCATTCTGTGTATTTTGTGTTACATTCGTAATTAATTGACTGCCTCGTTGGTCGGGCGGTTGCTAGCGCGACTGCCGATCGGGAGTTCCCGGGTTCAAATCCCGGGTTGGGTACTGCTGGATTTTTCTACTTTAGAATTTCTAGTAGTGACTCAGAGTCTGGACGTGTGCCCGGTGCATGGCAATAGGCTTACCACCTATTCCATTGTGGTACTTAAACGTAACTGGTGAAATGTGGGGGTGTACTACACTCCTCTGCCTACCCTTTAGGGGATTACAGGCGTGATGTTACGTATTCGTCAGATAATGTTTCGTTTATGCTTATACATACATATTGTATATTTATACATACATATAAATAAATAAAATAAATAAATAAATATTCTGCGAATTGAAAAAGTAGCGGCTTGGTGTTGAAAGCGTAGTTTTCGAATTCGTTACGGTCTATTGGCGTCCCGCACACGTATTTCTTTGAAAAGCCCGTCTAGTTTTGCACTTAAACGTAATGTACAACGCTGTCAGGGCAAAAACCTTTGGATCGATGAAGTCTAACACTATCCATTAGAAAACAAATTAGGGTATTCACAAAATTTTTCACAACAGAGCACTTAATAAAATTGAACAGTGATTAAAATAAGATGCTTTTTGTTGATTACAGAACGTTATTGCAAATAATTGAGGGTGAAATATTGATAATTATTTTAGAGTTATGTACATAGGAAATCGGCAGCCATTTTTAATTTGTCCGAATGGCGGGAACAAACAAAAGCCGAGTCGTATGTCAGTTTCGATTTGAGAAGATGAAACATTGCAAAAAATCTAGTGAAATGGTAGTTTTATTAAGACAAAATTTTAAACACCAACCAAGATTAGTTAACCGTCACTAATAATGTTTTCTTCGACAATTTTAGCTATACAATAAGTTTGGTTTCATTTGATATTTTTTTATTGTATCAAATTTAAGGGGAGTGCCAAAAATTTTTTGGCGAGCAATAATGAGGAAAAACACGCACGAGGGGAGTAATTAAAAGATAATCCGCGCGGCGAGCAGCGGGCGGGCGGCGCGGGCGATCGCGACGCATCGATGTTATAATTTCAGTAAAACTCCGATGACAGGGTAAAGAGGATTGCCCATTGCCCATTATACCAGTGGTACATATGATTTTATCTATCAGCAGCTGAAAAAATGGAAGGTGGGGTTGGGAAGGTCAAAATTTGGAGTCAGGTATTTTATGATGGCGAATCAAAAAAAAAAATAACATTTTTGTGCTGATTGCCGACTTTACAAATTGCCGAAGCGCCCAAAGAAAATGAAGAGCATGCGAATTTGAAAATTAGAAATAATATAACTACTTAAAAAAACATTTACGTAGTTGCTTTATGTAAACATTCGAATTTCCTACGCATATTTCATTCATTCACCCATTCACTCAGAATGTATAAATAGAGATAATAAGCAAATACGTATGCTGGATTTTCGAGTATAAACTTCAGTGTATCGTATATTTCCTGGAAAAGGGGAAAAGATGACGGGTAAACTGGCCCAGTCCTCCGGGAGTTGCTCCGACGCTACCTCCTATTAGACTTTCTTTGATGATACGACCCCAACATACTGCAGTAGGGTTGCCACAACGAGGCTCATCATTTGATGACGAAATATTTTTCCTCGCTGCATTTATTTACAGAGTATGTACATATAAATGTGTTGTTATGTTCCATACGCGTAAATATTATGGAACTTTTAACGAAAAGAACGGTTTCATATTTACAATTTGATCCAATAGGGTTGCCACAATAAGGCGTGAACATATATGCTAATTAAAAAAAACCTATGTATTTTCACAATTGTTTTAGAATTGTATGTACAAGTATACATTTATACATAATATACTTGGAAATATATAAAGCTCTTACGATGTGAAAGCTATTGAAAAACCAACATCTATTTCAGCCGCGAAGCAGCAGTATTTCCATTGTTGTGTCACAGTTTAAGGGTTGCTATTTAATATCTATAAACACATGAAAACCTACTATCTTTATGATATAAAAAATTCGTTTTCGCTAACCCTACGGTGCGAACACGCTCATATGTGCAACTCACGCACACATTTCTGATCGCGTAATCAGTATAAATATTCGTGTTGTGGTATATATCATATTTTGTTGTCTATTACTTATAAGTAGTTATCATGAAGTTATTAAAGCTAGGTAATTTTAGCAGTGAAAGCTTAGTGGCTTGGATTACAATCTTTCAGTCCTGTGATCTGGGTTTAAATATTGGGACGCTGGTCTGGATTTTTCAATTACGTGTATATTTGAATAAGGAAATATTGCTCGCTATAACGGCGGTTGTTAGAGGCAGTAGAATGCATATTTTTACGGGATAATTTTGAAAAATGGGATTTTTTGATATACAAATGACAATTTCGTTCACAATGCATTTCGGACACGGACAATCCCAAATGTACAGGGCTCTTTACACAGCGCGCACCGCCCAAAGGCACTCATTAAAATTTCAACATTCCCGTTTATGCCCGTTTTGCGTCTGACGTGAATAACTTGCGTTATTAACGAAATAATGACAGATAAATTTACATATTAACACAACTTTTGTATACAGCGGTTATTATGGCTTTGCACTTTCGGAAATATGTTGGAAACATTTAGCTCGCGCACTAAAGACTTCGCAATTTTTTATTCCCTTAGTATATAAATAAATTTTTAGAACCTGTGTTATTATAGATTATGCCTTTTATTTTTGATTAATAAACTTTTCACAAGAAATAGAGCATTATTTTCACGCGGCCGAAGTTCTCTCAGAGCGAGCGAAGGGTATAAATTAACTTTTTTTTTATTAATTCGTCAAAGGGTCTGTTTCAGAACTATGAACAACATTTTTTATCTATCGTCCAAATTTTAAAGGCGTAAGTAATATTCGATGAATAATCGAGTAGAAATCACTTTATAGGTACCAATTCGTGCTTTTTTAAATTTTAGATGTTTTTTAGGAATTTGTACCCTTGTTTTTTTTTCTATTCGCATATTAAAAACCCATTCATAACACAAATTACAATTTCGCTTCCACTAAACACTACAATACAACGATCGAATGTTTAATCAAAAGCAGTTATTAAAATTGAAACGTTCAAATTACCTACACCTTCTTGTACAGATGGTTGTTTTGTGAGTATTTCCACAGCGTTTCGCACAAATCCCCGCGCGTGTTCACGGGAATACGTTTTTAATTTGCGAACTTTGAGTTTGCACGTTAAAAACCACTCACATACGTACATGTCTAGAAAATGTAACATGCGCCGCGCAAATAACCGCGGAATCTCAATTAAAACTGCACTGATTGTAATAAAAAAATATTTCCCGTTTCACTTTGTAGGGCAACAACGGCGCGCGAGTAAATAAATGGGCATAGAGACGGGGCTGCGGTTACGCGAGCTGATTATACCGCTTATATACCGACGCTGAAAACAGCCAAGTCTGAAAAAACACAGATGTCATCGTCAATCCTTCTTATGAGTCCACTGCAGTATATTAATTGCCTTTCATAATGAGAATGTTTAAAGCGGGAGTTAAAGGCTTAATTAAAGAGCACTTAAAAGAAAACTAAGTGATATTTCAAGAGGTTTTTGTTTGTTGGTATAGCACTCAAGTGATTTTTATTAAATTTATGAGTGCGACAATTATTCTACACACCGCCACCTGATTCCATATATACATACATACATACATACCATCACGTCACCTGATTCCAAATTAAGTAATTAAATGATACAAATTATATATATACTATATAAGACTGAAATTGATATTTTTTACTCTCAATCTCAGGATCAATAGCCCTAGTTTACAAGTGTCAACAACACACAGTACGAACAGACATAGTTTTCATGTAGCCTGCAAATTAATAATCAACACAGTTTCGGTATTTCGCATTCTAGTGTCCTCGCCCTTACAGCCACAGTATTTTAGGGTTTGGCTTAATTAAAATCACGTTACATAAACTTTCTATGGGTTTTTTATTACCGCAACTCGTTAAGGTATTTAGATCAAACATTTCAGAGTAACGTTTTCAAATTTTGCTTAAAACAGTTTTTATGGCGGAATTTACGCGAATTTCTGAAAATGTTAATTTAAATGCGCCATTTAAAAGTTTACAAATTAAAAAAATCAACATCACTCACTACGAAGGCGAAGGAAAACGTCGTGAGAAACCTGCACACTCTAATGTTCTCCGTCAAGTTCTCCAAGATGTATGGACTCTGGCTTTCGGCACTTGGCTGGTGTAGTAGAATTTGGCTTTAAAGGTTTTCATCAGTAGGATCCGTGTTCAACAGTGGAACAATAAAATGATTGAAAACAAACCTTCACACTTATCTTTTCCGCGAGGGATTATTTAACTGTTTATATTGCATAAAAACACGTACATTTGGAACCATATCATCTTAAACTAAACAGAACTTACACTATATCGATGTTTATATTCAAAAATAGCACACAAATACCTGTATTTGAACAATATCTGGCCAGGGTCATATCGGTCTTGGACCTTTTTACTATGTAGGTGATGACTACTGATGATGATGATGATGATGATGAGGTGATGACTTCATTATGTGTATGTATGTACTTTTTGATGAATAAAACAATTTGATTTGAATTTGAATTTGAACTATAATGACATCGGAGTACACATATAGCTACATAAAAGAGATCGGAGGAGAAAGAAATTGATGCCAACGTGAATGCACTTTCGTTTCGTTACATTTTTACCTTCCAATACCTAAAGTGGAGCAATCGACGATATATAGAAATCCGTTCCCCATCTTATAATTAACAGGCACGCCGCCCCTCGAAGCCTTACGACGTAAGGAAATGCGTTAATTGCGTACCTAAAGTAAATCACGTAAAGACACCGCGCTAAGTAGGCATGTTGTCGGGTCACGAAACGCGTTGTTCATATACTGACATCTATACAAAACAATAAAATTGGAGTGTCTGTTTTTAATAGTAAAATAGTCGCTTTTAACTAAACGCATATGCATGTATACAGGGAGTTTTTTATTTCACCGGTTTTTTTCTCCCGGTCTACTATAGCCTGAGGGGCACACAAAGCCGAAATAATTAAGATGACTAAAACATGACCTTCATTAAGTGTATGTATGCACCTTATAATGAATAAAAGTATTTGAATTTGAATTTACACGGTACATGTACCAAAATACCATTTTTTACCATTTTCGTCTGTGTGTCTGTCTGTTTGTTCCGGCCAATCTCGCGAACGGCTGGATCGATTTTCACGGGACTTTCACCCGTAAATAGCTAATGTAATAAGGAGTAACTTAGGCTACTTTTTGAATTTTGAATTCTAAATTTTTTAAATTCTGTATAGATTATATAAACACAGCTATGTAGTATATTTGATTGTCAGTTAACATATAAAAATGTTTAAATAAATAAATAATTATATACCATGAGTATGGTGTACAAAGTAATTGAGACTGCGTTATTTTCTCTCCCCCTATGTCGACGATATCCAATAAGGTTATTTTATATAATTCAGCCCAGCAAACAGGCAGACGGGCCATCTGATGGTAAGTGGTCACCGTCGCCTACGGACTCTTCCGAGGAGTCGCCAATGCGTTGCTGGCTTTGGAGGAGAGCTTATTTTGCGCCTTAGTGTCATTACTGATAACATTAAATAATATAATATAATTCTATAAAAATGAAAGCCGTAACACAAAAATGTGAAAAAAATACTAATATAAAATATATACGTTTTTATTGATGTAGTATGAATTATGTATTTTATGCGTGCGCTACTGTAATGACATAAAAAAACGTGATCCTTGTGCTTCGTCCGCGTTTTTCCATTTAAAAATACCTACATATTTGTTTATAAGGCACGCTCGTTTCCTAGCGGTGTCCTTAGGGAATTCGCTCAGGGAGCGCTGCGGGTCCTGATTTATGTGAAATCCATACAAATGCAATCTGCTTAATTGGTTCCGAACGATAGCGCTCCGGCTGTCCACTGCCGTGCCACGTTGACGACACCGGCGCCGCTACCCGTCGCAAGAGGATTGGAATTGTTCTGTTATATAAATATATATCTATCTACTGGCCGCTACGTCCAGTAGTTAATCACTGAGTTCCCACTATCCATGATTGACTGACCTCGTGGTCGTGGGTTCGAGTCCCACCCGGGACAAACATTTGTTTATGCGTAAGAGCGATTCAACAGATTATGAGTTGATAAAAAGTACCGAAGATTTATCCCAATTGAAATAAAATCTAATCCTTTTTTTTAAATTATAATAATTACTTGTTTCGTAGATAATTACTGTTCTTTGTTTTATTATTATTATTTTTTTTATTTTTTCTCTCATTCATCTTATGTACAATCTCAAGATTTATTATCAGAACGTAAGGAGATTGATCTCCAAAGCAACAGCGGTGCGCACGGTGGCTCTTCGGCCAGCTCTTGATATTCGATTTCAAGGGAAACAATCAAACAGATTTACGTTGTCCATACCATATTTATGAGCCGAACTCGTATTTGAAAACATTACGATCTAATAGCACGCATAGCAATAAAACTAATAACAAAGCTACCACAGAATCTATAATCGCTTTCGTAATCGATTGTAACGAATTATCGATTTGTGTTGTAACGAGTTGAACTATTATTGCGTCGTGGCGTGTCACATCGCAATACTGGTGTTAAATTGACCGGCACAATGCCCAATGGACATCACTGTTGACAATCCGATAAGGGTCGAAGGGTTAGATATCGCCTTGATTGATGGTTGTTTGAGTTTTGTTTTTTAATTTGATAAAATAATTGAGGTACACAATTATGAAGGTTGAAAATAATTGTATGCGATACATTTTCAAATTACAGATGTTATACGAATATAGTACGATTGATTTAACATTCAACAATATATTTTCTCATTGTAAATTTATTTAAGGTTTTTTATACAGTCAACGGTGAATGCATTTTATTGCATTACAGGCATTTCAACATAACGGTTACTGCATATTGCAATTGGATTTGAAACACAAATTGTAAGTTTTCATAACGGTTGCAATATTTACGTTATAGCAAATGTGAATTTGAATATAAAACATTTTTCATGTCGCGTGTAATATCAAAATAGTTATCGAAACTGCGTGGGTATGCTTTTGTAACTTATTAAGGCTATAGGCTAATATATACGCATGCATATTTCGAGCACAAAAGCATGCTATTTTTAAGAAATGCTACTTTAGGCATGCTCATAAGCTTTTTAGTAGCATGTGTGTGTACCTGTCTGCCTGTGCTTTGTGATAACAAACTTAAAGAAATAACTCGAATCGATAAAAATATATAAGTAAATAAAGAGTTCAACATAAATGTTATCGATATTAAATGTTGTTATTACTAGTGACTGCTTCGTTGGTCGGGCGGTTGCTAGCGCGACTGCCAATCGGGAGGTCCTGGGTTCAAATCCCGGGTTGGGTACTGTTAGATTTTTCTAATTTAGAATTTCTAGCAGTGACTCAGAGT
>DWDX01003348.1:0-13273 GCA_018245675.1 Agara michaeli | reverse complement strand
TTTACGGGACGGTATGGTCGCTATGCAACAAAGTCCTTCAATAAATTAAAAAAAAAACTGAAATACCACAGCAAAATAAAAGAAATATATAATATAACATCTGTTATAATAACAAAGCTCACTAAAGTTGCTGGCATGCGCAGTATTCATATTTAAAGATTGTATTTCATACAAAGTCATAATTTTGTTCTCTGCTCTGTTACCCACCGATTTGGGGAAGGCACAATAATTATATTTTGCTTCCCCAAATTATATTACATATTTTTCTGTTTTATTTGTGTGGTATAGATTACAAAATCCTCCACAGGGCGTCCGGTCAATTTTCGTTATCAATGACATTATTGAGTGAGAGTGTGCCAATGATGAAGCGAAATATCGTGGTATTATTGGTCACCAGCATTTTCTTGTTAGCGCAAGGCATCATGGCGAGTAAGTACCCTTCTCTTGTATTTTGCTGGAAGGCTTTTTTCGCCATTTTCCTATCACTCTTTTTATAAGCGAATATATAAAACGTTTTTATTGTAATTGTGTATTATTTGGGGTGAACATAATCCGCGTATTAACACATTTTTCTTTTCTTTATTTTTTTCTTTTTTTTTTAGTGTAGGTAATATGTAGTTGCATCAAAATTTTTTTTAGCCCAGTATCATTGAACTTTACACTTACAATTTATAATTTATTCACTGAGAATATACAATAGTTTGACTATTTCAGTGTTTAAATATTTAAGCTAATAATAATAATAATTACAAACTTTACTAACATTGTTTACAGCTAGAATTAGGTCTATAAATTGATTTTTTTTTATGAAGCTTCCTCGTCGCCTTCGAATAATAATTAATCATTTAAATATAACATGACTTCACAATGTCGCTACCTGGCTAAAACAATTTTGTATACATTTAAGAGTTGATAAGCTTCAGTTTTAAATTTTTTATCAGTGGATAAGCTTTAATTTCTTTTCGCAGTGGTCGCATTGCCAATAATTCCTCTTACATTCTCTAATCACCTTCCCGGCATCGGTATATACTGGAATTCGTGGCGAACTCTAATGCTGGTTTATTCGGTGCCAAGTATGATTGCTGCTCTGTGGCTATTTTTCATGAAGGAAAGTCCAAAGTTCTCATTTAATAAGAACCGTGAATCAGAAGCTGTAGAGACGTTGACGACTATACACAGAATTAACCACAGATGGTCTTCTGTGACATACAGTGTAAGTGGATTTTTGTATAGTCTATTATGTGTTTTTTTGGTAATTTGCCTCTGATAGGGTTTGCTTCGTGTACGAGTATAGGCAGAGATATGCGATAAATAGAGGATTAATTAAACAAACACAAATAAACATGCAAATGAAACATATCTAATTACATCAACACGTGGTGATAATATAAATATTTAAGAATTTATACATAGTATATTAAGAGTAAATATTTAATAGAATACAAATACTGAGTAATCGGCGAACGGCTGCCCGCGTTAGTACAGTAGGTATGGACCAGATTATGGAATCCACCAAACAAAATAGGAAAATATGTAACAGAAGTAGGGTTATCGTTGGTGCAACCGCCAACCCTATACAATGGGTTATAATACTTTAAAACTGTTTACACCACAAAGTGGTATTATAAAATGTGGTTGTTATAAAAAATAAAAAGTGAATAATTAATAATCTGTTACAGGTGACTGGATTAGTAGCAGATCCTGCCAGTACTGAAACGTCTTCGGCAAAGAAACAAATAGCACCCTTGTTCAAACCGCCCTTACTTAAATCCATTATTATCATGACCCTTCTCTTTCTATTTCAACAGTTGAGTATGGTTTACCTTATCATTTAGGTTAGGTTTTACGATGTTTGCACTTTGATTTACCATTATACCGTTTGCTTATTTGTCAATACACATTATTCTTTTTTATATATAGAGTTGGCGCATTCATTGTCTGGTTACCGACGATAACTAACCAGTTCTTCCGAATCTTGGAAACTGGAGAAGGTGACGACCTCACTCTTTGCGAAATTCTAGATGCAAGTGCGGAAGTCCCTCCCGACGTAAGTGTTGAGGCATATGTTTATGTTGATAATACTACTTACCAATTCTTCATTTAATTGATGAAATTACAAAACCTTTCAATGGTATTCATTTATTTAAATACTAAAGTAACAATGAATAATTAATAACTGTCCTTTTGTCTCTACCACCTCGAATATTTTGAATTTACCAGCTTTTGTCGATTAAATGAGTTAGGTGACTGGTTTGAAATGTTTTGATTGGAAGGTAATTGTTTAATATGAACATCGCTTTACCAATATCCTGGAGTTGGTTTGGCTACTGACCTGTTTTTATCGTATCGTTGCCGAAGAATGTCACGAAAAAGGACGACGGGAGAAACTGATGGATGAAAGCAACATCAATTTGAAAAGAACAATTTAATATACTTATTTTTATTTTATTTAGTACTATTTTATTGCATCTTTTTTTCTTTTTCGAGGCTTTTCTTGTTCCACTGTTAGACGCGACTCTCATATTGGGAAGGTTTTAGTCCAATCGATTATTCATTTACTTATATTTATTCAATTCTAGCCAGACCTAGTACCGTGTGCGCTGAACAATACTGCGCTTCTGATGCTGCTGGCAGTGGGAGCTATCCAATCAACGGTCAATTTCTTGATCAGTTTGGTAAGTGAAGAAAAGTAATCTAGATGTATTGATGTCTATTGCATTTTTATAGTTTTGTTTCCTTATATCCTTACGAGCAGAGCACCGTTACAATACCTTACACCCTATCTGATTATTTTCTCTTAAACCATACAACATTAACATTATTCTAGAACACAAACATGAGAGCATTGGAGAACAGAAATAAAAGTTATTGATATATTAGATCAGAAATGAAAATACCAAACAACTGCCGGCTTGGGAAGAGAGCTTTTTTGCGCTTTTTTTGAAGAGTCCCATGTAAAGTATCCATAGGCGACTTTGACTACATACCATTAGGTGATCTGCCTGTTGGCTGGGCAGAATTTAAAAAATGGAACATTCATACAAACATATACATTTTAGCATGTATAATGTTGGCACGATAAGATTATTACGGTTCTGACCCCTTATTACCTTACAGGTGGTAAATCGGGTTGGCCGCCGCAATATGGTCATAGTGGTGTCTACGATATGCGGAGTATGCGGCATCATCACAAACTTGGTTCCCAATGCGATCGGCAGCGTCGTGCTGTTCGTTATATTCTTGAACGGCTTAGTCGTCATGGGGCTGTACACAGCCATAGCCGTCGCTATCTTCCCAACGTCTTTACGGTGAGCTTTTATTTTATTTATTTATTTATTGTTGTTATCAATACACAGACGTAATGGCCACTTGCCGATTACTACCAATCAACTCAGATGATGATGGGGTGAAATACATTTGCCACTAACATGCAAGTAAGTGATATTATGAGATGATGCTGCAATTTTACGATATTCCTTTGACAATATACATCCTTTTGATGACTGGTGAAACCTTGAAAAAATGTGTCTTCCTTTGTGCTCTTCGGAGGACTTCAGGATCTCCAATGCCACGCAACGGTGTCCTCCTACAACATGCAAGGGATAACGTAGCTCTATATTTCCTTAACTACAGGAAATTGTTCCTGTATTGACCAAGATTAGTTTAGTTATTGCATTTGTCTTGATTAGGTCACCTATATTTACATACACTACTTTCACTTTCAGGGTGTTGGCTGTTGCACTTACAACCACTGGCGGTCGTATTGGCACTTTCGCATCTGTTCAAATCCTAAACCTGTTGCTTGAAAACAACTGTACCGTGGGCTTCTACTTGTTCGCCGCGATCTTCACATGTGAGTACCAATTTTTAGTTTTGGATTGGAAGAGAAGAGAAGGAATTTGCTTTAAATAATAAATAATTGAAACCTTGGAAACATATATAAAAAGTCTTGTACAGTTTGTTGTTTAGCAATGGATTGTTACGTAAAATACTTTAACTGAAGTGTATCGATTAATTCGAGAGCGTCGGTAGTCTAACGATGGCCTTTTTCGATCTTTTACGGTTCGCACATGTTTACTTACTATTTCAGAACCTCAAGAGTAGCAATGCATCTGTGAAATTGCACCTATATTAACTTACTATTGGACTATTATAAATTAAAATTAACACGTCACACGTCACACGTCACACGTAACACGTTAACTGCTATTACCTAACAAATAAATACTAACAGTGCTATTAATAGCTAACACTAACAAAGTAACTTATACCAGTTGTCCTATTCGTACAGTCCTATTCCAAAGCACAGGCAGATGTTCATGCCACCTTCAGTTACCATAAGTACTAAGATATAGATATACTAGTAACGTTGTTTAAAATAAGACTTTTTATTTTCAGCTTCAGGATTAATAGCATTGCTTCTGGCCGACGACAGATACCTCTCCAGAGCACAACAACCAGCGCTGCTGCAAGTAAAGGAAGAGGCTAGCAAGCTCTGATCATGTTAGCACCTTTTCTGCTCTTAGTAACGTACCTAGATTAAGTTACGTTATATGTAAATTAAGAAATAAAATATTTAATAATACTGTTATTATTATTATGTAATTTATAACTCTAATTAAATACTTATTATAATAACACACATACAACTGGGATCAACGGACCAATGGCGCACACTTAGAAGACGGAATAAATAAAGGCCCTCCTCAATTTTGGGAGTGACATAAAATGGTTGCACCCAGCATAGACCAAACTAAAGTATTATGCACAATAATATAACTACAAAAACGATGATTTATCTCACATAAACGGTTCAATCTCCCACTCTATCGCCAACATAATCACATTTAATAATCTGAGTACATCATGTTAAATATTCCCCATTTAAAGTGCTTCCAGCGCTTCGTGCTTCAGAGGTCGCGTTAAGCGGTCACAGCGGGTGGCTATGGCTAGGTAACACCCGTTAAACCTCAAAAATATTCCACAGATTGGTCACTAACCGGTATCTCTAGCAATCTGCATGGAAACAGCGTAGGGATGATAATTTAGTTGCCACGCGGCGGGAGAGGCGCAGATCTAACAATGGTACATTAAAAAAATGCAGTTACTGTGCAGTATAAACAACATGATACAACAAAAACAAGTGTTACCAGTGGGCGTGAAAACATTTACATCGTAAATTGCAATTTTATCTGTGTTAACATGGAATTTATAAAGAACATGTAATGATAAAAAAATATTGGCATGAACCTTCATAAAAGATCAGATAAGCATAATAAAAAGATTACATTTTATAAGTTATTTTACTGCGATGAAACTCGATAATCTCCCAATAAACAGTCGTTAAATGATAAACGGAACAATAGACATGTTCAGAAACGCTTCACTTTGTAAGACTATTACTAAATAACGGTTGACAATATTTTAGAATAGAATTAAAAACATTGTATAGGAAGTTACAGATTTAGAGTTTTGTTCTAGAAATATTAAGTGAGATATTATGAATATTATACCCGTGGAAGAAAGGAGGGATGACAATGAAGTATCATTTGAAGAGGCTCTCAATAGAGTAGGTATGTTCTTTGTTTGCTTTAGAAGTCAAGTTGCATTTCGCAGACAAAACATGCTCTAACTCCGTACAGTTTGAGTGTTACGATTACGAAATTATATGAGTTTATTGTCGTTAATAAAGTTACTGCGAAAAAGCTAATAAAGGTACTATCACTTCCAATAGCTGGATTTTCAGGTGAACAGAGGCGATCTTTTCGCGACTTATTCAAATGTAGCCATATGGAAGATAGTATATTTATCGATACATTTTTATAAGTCATGTTATACCGCTTTAAAACAACAATATAATATGGTTTTGGTTTATACGTGCCTAATACTACTAGCCATTTTATTTTAAAATAATATATTTAATCGGAGTTTTCTGTAAATTTTCCATCAGGTTTTGGTCTGTACAGCTATATATTAATATGCTTATCAGGCTTCATAATAATTTCCTTTGCCTGTGTGGCCTACGCTACCACGATCATCATTCCTACCAGTGCTTGCGAGTTGGGAACGACAACTTATCAACAAGGAATACTCGCAGCTACTCCTGTAGTTGGTACGTACACACCACATAAAATAAAAGTATACATAACATTATAACAATATATAAGATACAACTAATTGTGTAGATGCTGCAATATTGTAAAGGGTGACCAACTTTACGTCAATGATGTTTTGTAACTGCTAGTATTACTAGCAGCTGACAAGATTAATGTTGTACTTAGCATAAGTCTTGAAACATATTTCTACAATTATTCAGAATACAAGTGGCGCAATCTTTTGTCATGTATTGTAATGTTATTATAATAAATAATGCTTAATCACTGTGTGTTTCCTGCAATTGCAGGAGAGATCCGTGCCCATTGATGGGACGCAAAAACGGTGTAGTCAGACAATTGTAGGAATAAAATACATAATTATGATTCTCATTTGAAATTGGCATTGTTACCTAAAATCGCGATTAGTTGTAGACTAATCACTATTTGATTTGAGATTTAAGGAAGTCGTAACTGTTTAACATTCATTGTTTAGCACAAACCATTGTAAAAGATTTCGAACCCAAGAACCTTTAGAACCCCGAAACTTGCCAACCTGTTCAAGACAATCTTGTGCTTAACATCGGCTAGGCTCGTGCACTCATTTTTAAACGGTCTTTAGAACAGGGGTTAATTTCTTTGACAGGCTTGATCGTGGGTGGAGTGTTCTGGGGGTATGTAGCTGATGTGATCGGTCGGCGGCGCACGCTAATAGTGTCCTTGCTATCGGCTGCGTTAGTAAATACAATAGCCAGCATCTCAGTCAACTGGATCATGTTAATGTTTTTGCAGTTTCTCGTCGCTCTACTGTAAGTCGGGTTATGTTACCGAGCAATTTTATAATAATAATATTATTTATATTTCGTTCCTTTAGTGCCTAGCTACCAGACTGACAAAATTGCGGTACGATAAAGGTTGAGTTTTTATCAACCAAGCTAAAGATAATGTTGTTTTGTTTGTTAGTGACAATATTGAAACACCTGTTTTTACCATAGATGCGTTGGATACTATATCCAATACATACAAGCATTGTGGAATTACGGCTTTGAGCGTGTATTGCTCAAACAAATTAACTTCCTAGCAATCTTTATTTAGCCCTTTGGGATGTTGCGTTAAATTCAAAATACAGAAATTAACAAACTACGTCTCTCCAGTCTTCGTATCATCATTATTATTGATTGGTTCCGTCTTCCACTGTTCTTTTCATAACTCCTGGTTCCCGACTATTTCAGCGCATCTAGTCAATACTCTCTGTCGATGACGATTTTGAGTGAAAGCGTCCCGATGGCCAAAAGAAATGTCGTGGTATTACTCGTCACCAGCATATTATTACTTTCTAAGGGCATTCAATCAGGTCTGTTTTACTGCTTGTTAAAATTATTCATTTCTATTTAATAAAGATAATTAAACATTTAGCTTTTCAAATAATGATAAACCCATTGACTCCTAAAATATCAAAACAGTTATTGCATTTTCTGCAATACCCATGTTCCAGATTTTTTACATGAACTAAAAAATCTTTCATGTCATACTTTTCTGGAAATGCAATAATTTTTTTTATTCTGATATTTTCAGTTCTGGCAATCCCTGTGATTCCATTAACATTTTCGTATCACATCTACGGCCTCGACATTTTCTGGAACTCGTGGCGGGTTCTGATATTATTTTACAGCATACCAAGTATTATATCAGCGTTCTGGCTTTCCTTTATGCAGGAAAGTCCAAAGTTTGTCTATGCGAACGGCGACGAGAGGGAAGCCTTAAGAATTCTAAAGACCATTCATAGAATCAATAAAGGCAAATCCACTGAACTACAGGTGTTGCTCGAGTTTCTACTAAAAACCTTGAACTTCTCTTATACTCAAATTATTCACAGTCGAAACCTATAAATAAAATATTCCTTATATGTATGTTATTATTTCATCTGCTTGGAAAAAACGTTCAATTGTTTAGTCCATTTACTGATGATGGCCAACTGTGGAAAAAAAGGGTTAAATTTTTTTTATTTGTTTTTTACCTCCAAATTGTTTTAGGTCCATGGATTCACGTTTAAAAGACAGCAGAAAACTGAAAAACTAAACACTAAATATCATATAATTCCACTATTTAAGCCGCCTCTAGTCAAATACACTGTAATCATGACGACCGTATTCTTGTTTCAACAGTTGAGTATTTGTTTGGTTATTGCGCCATTAATTTTATTAATAAAATTCGCGAGTGTTGCAATCGGCAGATAACGTACATAGAGTAACGCTTTATTTAAGAAAGCGCTCGTAGTAGTGAGGTTCTTTATATCTTGTAGTCCCCTTGTCTATTGTTAGGCTCTTTCACTCAATTCGATTTTAATAACATACATTACAGGATTGTACGTGTATTCCTTTTTTACGATTCAAACCCTCTAATGAACGATTACAGAATTGGAGCATTTCTGATATGGCTACCGACTATAATAAACCAATTCGTAAAGATATTTAGAACGGGTGAAGGCTCTGAACTCACCCTGTGTCAAATTATCAAAACAAGCCTGGATACTCCATCAGATGTAAGACATCTTTAATTATTTCTCTCGCTATTGCCAAATAAATGGAATCTACGTCTGGATTAATTTAAGGTATATTATTTTTAAATTACAAAAAAAAATGTTGTCTTTTTTTATGCCTAACTAATTCAGAAAACATCTAAGGTGTTTTTTTCACTTAGAAATATTAGGGACTTGCGCGTTGTTAATGTTCCAAAAATAAGCAAAATTTTGAAATAACGTATGAATTTAATGCTCAGCATACATATTCACTAACCAATGCAGTCAATCTTTCCTATGTTCAAAATCTATGAGGAAAAGTCATGGAGTCCACCAGCTAAGCCCATCATAATTTTGCCTATTGCGATACGAATTAGTAAGTAGCGTAATTTTCGACCATATTTTTATAGTAAGCTAACTATTGTAAGCTTTGCGAGATTACCTAGCTTATGATTTTGTAACAATTTTATTATTTCCAGCCAATAATAGCGCCGTGTGCTCTGAAAGTACCGTCCTTATTGATCGTGCTCGTTATCGGCGTGTTTCATTCGACAGTGAACATTCTCATTAGTCTGGTAAAATAAAAAATAATAAATAATTAAAAGAAATAATTTATTTTCCATAAATTTTATTTTAATACTCGAACATTTTGTCATTTTAGGTTGTCAATAAAGTAGGTCATCGCAATATGTCTATAATTATTTGCAGTGTTTGTGGATTATCTGGAATTATTATTAACTTTGTGCCAAATGCAATCGGGAGCATCGCTTTGTTTGTTATATTCTTAACTGGCTTTTTAGTTATTGGGCTGTACACGGCGATAGCCGTTGCCCTGTTTCCTACTCATTTGAGGTGAGTGCAGCATAAACAGAAAAAGTTTGAAAGATATTTTTTCGTAGTAAAATAATTACGAATAATAGCGTAGTGATTTGAAAATTAGCCTCTTACAATAAATTTTGTTATTGTGAGAGGAGTCCCGTGTCCAACAGTGGAACAACAAAAAGGATGATAGTAGTTAAATATAATGTTTTTTTAATATTGCTACCTATTTCAGGGCCTTGGCTGTATCTTTCACATTAACTGGCAGTCGCATTGGATCTTTTGTTTCGGTACAAGTTGTTAATTATCTTCTGGAGGAAGATTGCGAATTAAGTTTTTATATATTTGGAACATTACTTGTTTGTTAGTACATAAATTAATATTACATAGTTACTGTATTTCATTTTTAAAGTGGTGTACCAAACGTTATTATTAATACAAATGTATATTTTCAGGTTCAGCGCTTGCTGCAGCACTATTGCCAGATGACCGTTGTGCAATGAAATTCAAAAAAAATATTAACACCAAACAAAGAACTGTTGACAATAGTTATTATACATAAGTTTATTATTAATACGTAATTAATAAGAATACGTAGAAATATAAAATAAAATAATATTTGTACAACATTCAGTAATCATTTATATTTAAGCATTGAACTGATTCAAATGTACTATTTTACAATGTGAAGCCACTTCATTGTGAATATCACTTCAAATGTTATATTGTATTATAAAAACGTTATTAGAAAATATTTTAACATATGTATTAAATTTGAACGGAACCGTTCGTTAATTTTTTAAACGGTAACTTACTTTGTAAACGAACCTCTGTCAAATCGATGTCAAACTTTTAACAGCACAATCTGATAAGATATCGGAGAGCGACATTTCTGTGCCGCTTGCAGTAATAATTTCTTTACTGGAAGACATCGATCGCGCTGTCACGCACTCAGTCAACGATCAAGGACTTACCTAATTAGTTTAAGGTACATAAAACAGTCTCACAATACTCTTAGTGCACGTCAGCCACGTACGGCGCCGCATTGATTTTTCCATTAACGTACGAAGTCGGTAAATATTAGTCCGAGGTGATTAAAGTGTGTATGGTCTTTCTTTTGTGTACCTGACATGTAGTGTTGAGCCACAACAGTGAACTATAGGAATTTGTATAATTTACCAACTGTGAAGTGTGTAAGTATTGTCCAATTTTTTTTTTTATTAAATTAATTATGTGCTTAAGGTTAGCGTTGTCCTAATTCTACTAAAGATTTACCAACCGTCATGTTCCACTTGAGCCTGCATCTGTTTTATGTATATGTTTCTGAGTAAAAATATTTGTTTATCATTAATGTTATATGACCAACAGGTAGGTTTGTTACATGTAGCATAATATGCTGATGTTTGACGTTCATTTAATCACATAACAAATCCAGTAATATTGTCTATCAAATATTAATTCAGTTTATGTTTTGTATGTTAAAACCACTTTATTTACAAACTTTTCTTAATCACAACAGTACATATTCATACTATATCCAGCATTTAAGCAAAATTAAATACTCTCTGAGATCAAATATTTTCTACCCTTGTTAACTGAGATTGAAAGATTGTCTATGACAGCATGCCACAAACTAGAGTGTAAACTGCAGCTTTATGTTAAAAATACTAATATTTTGACCAAAGACAAAGTTTTGATGTTATTAACATGAGAGTTTTGTAATGTCGTAATATCAAATAAGTCCAAACATATTAGATCTGTGATATGATCGGTCTTTATGGTAAGTTTAGAAGGATGTTGTCATCCTCATTCATTTGTACTTAGTCAATTGGAGCACTTGCCACACTTGCGAATGACCTCATTTTTCTGGTTAATACACTATATAATGTTCTATGCTTTGAAATGAAATATAGGACCCTAAACATATCACACATTTTGAATGTTCTTCCATTCATGTGGTACTTATGCTGTTCTAAAAATATTCTTAAATGATATGAGCCCATACAAAATGGAATCCCGGCCCAGAATATCAAATAACACCTTGTTAGTGCAAAGTAATCCTATTAGATACACTTGTTTTACACTGGCATTTATTTGTGTTTAATGTTGTATGAATGCTCAGGATTATAATTTTTGTAAGTATGGGGGATTAAGTTAAGTGAGTTGGAAGCATCAACAAAATGTATGTTGTAATTGTATATATACAATACATAACATATGTGTTGAAAATTAATCCTGTCACAGAGGTAAAACATAAATCACATTTCTCATATATCCTGCCTGATGCCGGCACAATTTCCTTATGCATAGCTGTTTTATACATACTATATTTCGATGTTTCAGAAAGTCCTGTGCCCACTAACAATGGCGAGCGGTTCCTGGGAGGAGTTCTTTGCAGTGCACCTGCCTCCCACTGATTTTGAAGACAACCGTTCACTCCTCAAGGAGTTCTGTGAGCGACACAACCAGTATGGCAACAAAATCGTGCTTGTCACTGTAAGTAGTGTGACGTCTAGAAACGAATAGTAGTTTCTTACATAACACAAGTAAGCCATGCGACGATGTTGTAGTACTTATTTTGCCAATAAAAAAATGTTAATTTCATTTTAAAGTCCGGTGGTACAACAGTTCCCTTGGAGCACAACACAGTGCGTTTTGTGGACAACTTCAGCGCGGGCACGAGGGGCGCGGCTTCAGCGGAGTACTTCTTGGAACATGGCTATGCGGTCATATTTATGCATCGCCAGAAGTCCCTGGAGCCCTTCACCAGACATTTTAGCGGCCAAAAGCTACTAGACATGCTAGTCATGCAAGATAGAGGGCCTAATACTACTATATGTGGTAAGTATTCTATCTCTAACTGAAAATAAATGGTCACTATCATAGGAAAATGTCTTTTCTGAAGAAAAAAATTTTCTCATTATATTCACACACTGCACAGTATGGTAATATATCAATTATTGTTTGGTTATGGCTATTAAATTTATGTTGTACTGAGCGATCTGATAAGCCCTCACGGAAGAATGACGACATAAATGGCTGACCCTTCAAAGTTTATCTCATGTCAGATCTGACACAAGGGTATAAGGAAGTGTCCTTCTACCTTTGTGACAAAATATAAGGTATTTTAGTGACATGTTTACTTGTCACAGGATGATATTGTCAGGTGATTTCTCCTGAATATATTGACCCTTAAAGTCCAATTAGTATTTGATGAAAAGATGAAAACAAATTATATTCCTAATATTACTCTTATAATGAACAACCCTACATTAAATAAACCAATTTTACACAGGATATATAGGGCATGAAACTTATTCAAACCTAGTAACTTACCTCCGTAATTAATGCTATTTACTCTACTCTTTTTTTAAATTATTACCAGTATTTTGAAGCATATACCTACCTACTACAATACTGAAGTATGCTATAATCTGTTTTTTTAGCTTAATAATAAATATATATAATATTGGTTGCAGTGAAAGCAGACAGCGTTTTCGCATTAGCCCCTGTGCTGTCCCGGTATCAGGCGGCGCACGCGGCAGGGGCGTTGCTCCATGTCTCCTTCACCACGGTATCCGAGTACTTTTGGTTGCTGAGAGCTGCCTGCGAGTGCCTAGCTCACATTGGTTCAAAAGCACTTCTATACCTCGCAGCCGCTGTATCCGACTTTTATATCCCTAAAGACAGAGTGGTAAGTATTTTTAAATACAGTATAAGCTCATTTTAAAATCAGATTTGAACATCATTGGAAATGACATTAACTCTCGTTTAGTATTAGTATTAGCTGCAGATTTTTGTTTGTCAGTGTCTGATATAAAATAGCTTTTAGCGGATATATATA
>DWDX01003347.1:0-13275 GCA_018245675.1 Agara michaeli | reverse complement strand
ACGTAACTGGTGAATTGTGGGGGTGTACTACACTCCTCTGCCTACCGCTTAGGGGATTACAGGCGTGATGTTACGTAGTATAACATGACTAATTAACAGCATTGGCCTATTCTTGCTAGTCTATTGGTCTAGTTGTTAGAGACCTTGACTGATAGACCGGCGTTCGTAAATTCGATTCCCATCCAGGACAAACATGTGTGATGAGCACATTAAATTTTGTTGGTTCTGTGTCGGTGTTATAAAAATATCTAGATAAGTACCATGTAGTATGTGTAACTACATGCATGTTTATCAGTTGTCCGGTTACCATAACGTATGCATTGGATTGCCTTATTTGGAATCGGATAGCCGTGTGAGGCTTTCTCCCCTGTTATTATAATACAATAAAGAACAAGTATCGTTCACCGCTTACTCGCTGTTAGTACGGTTAGTTGTACGAAACATCCAAGCGCGGTTTCCGTTCAAATAATTCCTCGATTCAACAAAGGAAACCTTTCGCACTGTTTCAAATAAAATATACATTGGTTTTCGATCACGCGTCAAACGATTATACACCCTAATTCAATGGCTTAAAGCATCAAGTCCCTTAACACGAAGGTGTGTGTACAACGTCGTCTCGTTATGTCATCATTATCAAATGCTGCTCCTAAAATTGTATACGTATTTGGATCATAATATGTGTTATGAAATTGTTTACAAGATATTTATGTTCGACGTAATAGAATCTGCGGGGCGCGGACGTGCTCAGCCAACAATGAGGTGGATCCGTTAGTCTAGCGGTTAGGTTACCCGTACGTTGAGTCGGGTGTCGTGAGTTCGATTCCCAGCCATAGCAAATATTTGATGAGCACGGGTATTTGTTCCGTATTTGGGTATACGATTATTATCTATATATTAGGTTTACCTACCTATGTGTTCAGAAAATTGATGTGCTATTCTATCAGTTGTCTGGTCATCATACTACAGGCTTTACCTAGTATGATATCAGATGGCCGTGTATGAAAATGCCCTAAGATATTATTATAGCAGTTTTTAATTAACAATAAACCATAAAAGCTACAGAAAAACAATCTAAAAGTTTATATTATCTTATAAAATAATAGGTCACTGAGGTATATTTAAAAGTAAAATTCTTTCATTTGACGGTCCCTTTGGGAGACTACACACATATTTTAAATGCCAAGGAATTTTGTTTGCAAAAATGTGCCAACAGAGAGGGGATAATGTTCGAGTGATACCTATACATATTTCGAACGAACCAGATTTTTGAAAAGCAACACTTATGAATGGACTCTGTTAACGATAGACATCTGTAACGATCTGCCAAAAGACCTTTAAGACTATTAGCGTCAATTGATATTAGTAGTCAATAAGTCTTTTAGCGACTTAGCATTAATCGTTTGGTGTTTTCTGCCTACCCCGCCAGGGACCTGGCGTGATGGTATAATAATAATTGTTAATAAGCAGGATTAGGACAGACAGGGTTACTCTCGAAATAC
Source organism: Agara michaeli (assembly GCA_018245675.1). Classification (NCBI taxonomy): domain Eukaryota; kingdom Metazoa; phylum Arthropoda; class Insecta; order Lepidoptera; family Hesperiidae; genus Agara; species Agara michaeli. The sequence goes on along the minus strand of DWDX01003347.1, from coordinate 11,776 downwards.
TGTTTTAACTACGTTTGTATGTGTCGTATGTTTATCAGCTGTCCGGTTACCATACACAGAGGAGTTATGCCAATTATAATCACTACTTTTATTATAACTGTGCGTGGTTATTAACTATCTGTTTCGACAATACAAATAAAAAAATATCATTCTATTAGCAACAACACACCGTCACGCCAGGTCCCTTACGGAGTAGGCAGAAAGCACCGAGTGCCAAATATCTCTGTCCTTGCAAACCTGACTAACATAACAATGATTGACATTTTATTAGCACTTCTGAAAACATTTTATTATGAAGTTATTGTATAATACAAATTGGAAGGTAAAATAATTCTTTTACACTACAATATTTACGTGCATTCATTTTTAATTGTCGTATCAAAATTGTACCACGGGTGAATTCAATTAGTTGATTTTAAAATCGTTTTTAATCCAACGTCCAATACTGAAATCGTAGTTAAGAGGATTTATTTATGTGTCTATTCGTTATTTACTGCATTATCCATACAACAATAGTTATTGTTACTATTGCCATAATTTGATTAATATTAATTAATTTATTTATTTCTTTTAGTGCACCGAAATTCAAAAAATTTCAATGAATATTATCATATCTTAACACTTGGTATAAGTTACTACTAACAAATCTGGATCCTATTTATAGAGATATAATTAAGAAAATTAATGAGAAAAATAATAATGAGGCTGAGGTACATATATAACATACTTTTAATATCTCGTTAAGTAATTAATTTGAATTAAATAAATTTCGATCAAAGAAATCTGCCTACGCTTAGTGGTGTACATAAATCAGACTCATATTGTTTAAATTAATACAAATGTAAATTAGCCCCGTAACCCATATGTATATAAAGTAGGTGTTATAAAAACCTTGGAAAGCCTCGCCTGTCCGTGACAGCCTGCAGTAACATAACAATGGTATTTCAACACGCTATTGACGAATTCATTATATTTTTATGTTTTTATGTGCACACGTGTATGGGGCAATTGTTGATATAACGGCAGATTGTGTAAAATTTAACAAAGTTATTTACATTTAACTTTACCGACAAAGGTTTTGTGAATGTCATTATTACCATTTGTAATATGTACCTACTATGATTGCGATGGTAAGAAAAAGCTAAACCGATTTTGATGAAATTTGGTGCGGATATACGTTGAATCTTAGGAAAAGATGCGCAATAAATTACATTAGATTACTTTATCATAAAATTGACTCTTAAAGTGAATTAAGAGTTAAAATAATGTATGGGAATTGTAATTCAAAAGTAAAGTTTCAAATTGCATCAAAAGTTTTGCTATCTTCGCACGATTATAAATTCAATTTTACTAAATTAATTCTGCTCAGTATTCTTACTTGAAAGTTAATAATTGGCCAACAGATATAGGAACTAGAATTTAATTCGCAGTGCTTCTAATAAGAAAAGTGTACCAGCTTTCCATTTCTATCCTTTTTGAAATTCAAAAAAAGTATATAAACTCATCTCTAGCAATTTCATTTTATTTACAGTAAGTATAGTGGAGTATACTCCATGCCTTGCGTAAGAACTGGAGAGACTCGTGCCTGGATGTTGGACAAAAAACAGTAACATATAAATTCTTGAGGCTATAAATTCCATACTCAGACCCCTATGAGAGGCTGGATTGCAATCCGCTAGTCTGCCACTGTCTCCCATCTTATTATAATAAGTTAGATAACTCATTAATAGTGGTTATGTAAACGCAGTATCCCATATATACCGATGAGATGACACTGTGTAATTACAAGTTGATAGGTCTCCTTCATTACGAGAGGAGGTCGTCTAATCGAACGGTGCCCACGATAACGGCCTCTATCACCGACCTCATAAGGTGTATATTCGCGTGCAATTTGTGTTCAGGAAGCGAGCGTTATGATGATGAGATTTATCGATGTCTCCATGTTTGCTTATCACTTGCGGTCGCGTTTCTGTAAGGAATACACTCTGGTGCCGTCCCTTTCTAACGTTAACTGATTGCGTACGACAAAAGGAGATGGGCGAATGCAACAGATTAGAACCCCTAGCAACGCGGTGCGGTTTCAGAAATGAAATACTGTTAACGCCTTGTTATATTTTCGTATTGTCGGGATAACAAATATGTAATATATAGCAAATAGCTGATGGGTAATTAGAACGGAATGTAAAAGCACGTCCGGTCTGTAAGGGTTGAAACTTTTTGCTGTCGGTGCTCTCTGCCCATCCTTTAGGGACGTGGCGTGATGGTGCGTAATTATAACATAAGTAGGTTACTTTCTAACTAACCGGTGTGAAGGATGTACCCATGAGGATGCTCCGTTTCGGGACAAAACAAGTGTCGTAGTGGCGTGTACGTTGTTGTGATGTCGCAAAATAACTTACTTAATTTCATAAGCGTGTTAAAATTAACTAAATAATATTATTGTTATGACGTCAATATTACTCAATATTACTGTGGTGACGTAATTTTGCGTCCACGAGCTTCGCCGCGTCGGTGGCTAACGCGAAGTTTTTCACTGTTGTAGTAATATTACTTAGCATTCTAAATGTACTATTGTCACGGCGCGCATGTCAACTTTTGCGATATTTTCAACATTGGTAATAACTTTTATAACATTCACTGAAATATTTCTACGTAACTACAACTTGTATAGCTTCAAAAAAGGATACAAGAATTGCAAAGCGAATTTGAATTAAAAACAATAGGTACTAACGTTTCCCGTAAGTGGCCGTTGAAAGGCCTATCCTTCCGTTTTCACCGTAAAAATCGGATACAGACGCCATCCAAACGCACATTACAGGCCATGGGATCCATTCCGTCGCATAAAACATCGTTCCGGACGCTTTCGGCAACGCTGTACTTGAATAGGACCCGAAGACGATGCGTCTCATAACTTTCTATTATTATCGCGTCAATTTTATTTATAGTCTTCGGAAAAGAATTTCCGGTACACCTTTTTGCAAATGTCCATGCGATATTGGATTTCCAGCTGCGATTTGTCAGTTAAGATTGCGAAGATTCTTCGTTGGGTTAACAATCTTTGATTATATCTACGTAAAATTAATTATATCTTGGGACACCCTCACGCACAGTCATCTAATCCCGAACCGGACAGAACCTGTGCTATGGTTAACAAACCCTAAGAAAATGGTAAAGAAGAGAGTTCTCATTGATACGATAATTTTCCAGCCCAGAAGTATGGCTTGGACAACACATTATTGAATTAAGTAACGCCATAAGGCATGCTGCAACTCATATTGCATCCCACTGCTGGGCATAAGTCTCTCCAGTAACTGCAGGAGATCAATTCGTACTTCAACATGCTGCTCTTATCCACATTGTGGAAGCAGAAGCGACAAGGAATAAAAACGGGTAAATAAATTAATTAATTAATGGTGAAACCATGGCGGCGTACTGCAAAAATTGTCGACAATATTTTTTTATTTATTACACACAATGAACTTACGCGCTCATTTATTCCTCTTGACGTAATCAAGAATACCACCGCGTGGAATCCCCCAATGAATCCGTCCAAGCACAAATATTTATCGAGCACACAAGCGTTTGTTTCAGCCGTAATCAAGACAAGGACCCTTAGCTTCTAAAGCAGAGTCAGCGGAGGCACCCCCAATCAGTTTTATTTTAACTACACTAGATATACAAAAGAAATCAGATTTATTATTTCATTTGTATTGTTCTACTCCCGTATTAACTAAATTAGCCATTCTCTTTTCAGCAACAAGAGTTACCTAAATCAACTCAAGTCAAAAACTCACCCTAAACATAATAAAAGTTGATATCACAATAGTCGTGAGATTCGAAAGTAAATCCTAGTTCATCAACTTCGCAAACTTTCACTTTAAAGCGAAGCCTAAGCCGTCGATTATAGACTCCGTAGGTATCATTTACTGGGGCGTATTTCACAAAATCTCATTACAAATCTTAAGAGACCGTGAGTGAGTTTCCAGCGTCTTCAACAATCTCCTACACAATGCTCTCGTCTACCCTATTAAGTCCGCCTAATATGGGATTAAAACTTTCTCAGCTCCCTCGAGTAATTATTTACAAAATAAACGAGTTAGAATATTGCACGGAATCAGCGATGTATGGTAAATCATTTAACGACGGATGAAATCCACAAAAACAATCCTCGCAGTGAAAGTTTGGAATGAGTAGTAAGTACAGAAGTTTCGGGTCGTCGTCGAGGTACAGAAAAGTTTAAATGGTTGGTGGGTAGCACTAAGCCCCTGTGGCTCAGGAATATATACGATGTCTCAAAAAGTCAAGGCAAAAGTTATGAGCTTCAGCCTAAATCTCGCTACACGAGGTAATTTTATGAAACAGCTGGATATTAATTATCAAGGTTATTATTATACTTGAAAAAAGTACTAGTATCATGATGAAGGATAATATCATCGGAAGCTAAAATGAGTATAATAAAGATAGCTTGTCAGTCGTTAAATAAAAGATTTTTGTGAAATATTTTGGAAAGCATAAATTTCATAAAGTTCTTAAGTTCATATTTCTTATTCATGTATAATATTTTTCATCACACACATACTGAGGTCAAGTCATCTTCGAATGAGAGCAATACTCGTAATGCTCATAACGTACTAACGGTAAAGGTCCTAGAAAGTAAGGGACCGGAATAGCCGTTTTTATCGGACCTCGAGCGACTTATAGGCCGAAGGTTGGCGAAATTATAATATATCTCAGAGGGCAGAGGTCTCGTTATAAGCGCTTATAGTAATGGACGGGCATAAGGAACCTGATATCGAACATTTTGTAGAGACCAAGACAAAATATTAATTCTTCGGCAAATGAGCGAATTTTAATATTGAGAATACAAGTGTCTATTGCATGAACTCTGAACAATAATAACTTTCTTTCAAATTTGTTATGAGTAACATTTTAATTATCTGTATTCCTTAATCATTTTCAACAATCGGCACTACATGCCTATTTAGGTCAATTACTTTCAATGGAGGAGATACCGGAATATTTTATGATTAAATTTACTCTTTTTAGATTACTCCGAGCCTCCGCTTACAGTAGTATACTATATAAAATATAGGCCTAGTTCTGTCTGTGATCAGTTACAGATGTATACCAACCAATATTGGACTTCAAGGGCCTTCAAACTTGACATGCTTGTATGTGACAAGCACTAGATAGTATTTAGTGACAGACATTTACTTCGACACTCTGATGTGCTTTCGCAACAGTTTCTAGTGTTCTTGGACCTGTAACCCGCCACTGACACTATTATAATCCTCGATTACGTTCATCGTAGTTCGGGCTTGATCCGCAGCATTAATTTACGTACACGGATTTCCATAAAGCAGATTTCATTATTCTGTTAGTAAAACCATTAACCCAGTTTTGTTGTTTGACTTACTTCGACTAAGTTTATTTTCCGCTAACTTTTTTTGTAAATGCCTCATTGGCGCCTTTTCCATTGTTTAACTGGTTATTTAATGTGATTAACGATTTTTTTTACAGAAACTTTTCAGTGGCAGCACCAGCACTTGTCATCTAAGTCGAAGAATTATGGTGGATTCAAACTTATTCATTATCTATCGACATTCAGAAATGTGAGCTAGCTTTTCGATGGCAAATAGTTTTGCTACAAATTTCAAAATTTCAAATTAGTGCCATTAGAAAGTTTTAAGTTAGTGAATTGCTATTTTCAAAGTAATCTGTATAAATTTGGACATTCATTGGATATTTTACCATAACTAACAGATTAATGAGCGCAGCACTAAAACTATGAACACAAATATCACTTACGATATTATATCCATTCGCTTGATATTTCATTTTCCCTTTCTTTTTGTCTGACTTCGGTTTGTTTCGTTTTGCAAATAGCTTCCCCATTGCAGCAGTTGTGCTAGTTGTACTGAATAATTTTATATTTAAATTCTTAACGAGTTCAAGTCACATCAGACCAAAGATATTATCTTATCCGCAGTCTAACAATGTAAGAACTTATTAAATTAATCTTCAAATAGTCATGCTCCAATAATTACAGTAACTTGTACATTAGGCTCAGCATTGAGATTTAGATAAAATTAACAGTAAATCTATACGTCGGCGCTCTCACAGAATCTTCGCAGTTATAATTGAAGGTAAAAGTAAGAATGTACACAACAATAACAAAAGATGTTCTTCTAGCGATACATCTAAGCCCATATCCTATATTGTCAGCAAGGCCGATGGTTTCAGACAAGTTACAGACAAGTTTCCGCTGGCTAATTAGTTACAGCTGGTACAATTTACTACAGATTTTCGATTGTATATGTAGTTCTTTTCATTTCAAAGAAGAAGAAAAAGAGAGTACAACAGAGTAAGTAGAGTAGAGAGTAAAAAAGAGAGTGGGACAGTTGCACATACGTCATATCAACTTTTCAATTGTCGCTTTTGAATAATACGAACCGAGCATTAATACAAAGCACACCATCGAAGCATAAAATGCAAAATTTTATTTTACTAAACCAATAAACACAACTTTAAAATGTGTAAATGATACTGGCCGAAGAGAGCGTCTTTTCATAGACTGAACTGTAGTATTATAAATTGAAAGAAATTGCTAGCGGCAAATAGATCAAAATATTGGTGTTCCCATGTTCGTGCCGTTACTCAAGTAGACTTCGATAAATTGTGGCGACAAAATTTCGTCTCGATCCCTTCGAGTTTCAGTTATAGCGAACAGTTTGGAAAGTTATTACTGGTCTCAGTAAACGTCATCGTGTCGGTTTATAGGCGGTGCGTGACGTACGTTCACGCACGCGCGTACCAGGCCTATCCGAGTTTCCTTCCCAAAAAACTTTCTGTACTTAATACGATATGGCCCTTCATTCGCAATTGAACACCTTTTGTGTCTTGTACGATAATTGGAGGGGTCACATAAATTTTAGATGGAACCGGTTTTCTCTCCTTTCATTCTAACGCCTTCAAACAGCATAATACATAAAAATGGAGCGATCTGTAGGCACTGTAATACGCACGCTATGTGATCAAAGCAAGGTTCACCGATTGATATTGAATTAAAAATCATATTCACATAATAACAGATTCATTTATATCAAAAAGAATCCTCCAATACAATTGAATAACGTATATTTCAGAGAACTATTGATTTTTTGATTATCTTGAAATTTACATTTAAGTGCCCATAAATCTTATCTTCTTTAATTTAATTTTCACATTTCCAGAGTCAAGTCGTTTCATTGCAGCGAGATCACGTCTTCCAGTAGGTATCTCTCATCCAATTACGTTTTCCAATAACGCAACTGTCTTTGGAGTGTTTACTTTATGGTGCTATATTTTATCTTGAATATGCACTTCATTTTTACGAGCTATGCCAAATTAAAATAATGGTGCTAAAGTTTGCTTCTCTGTGTCAATATTTCTTACTCCAATCATGTTTTTTAACCTTAGTTTACTCGACACTTCATCATGATAATAGTATGTTCTTGTTTGAATTACTTTATTACAATTTTTGAAGTGACATTGCATTGTGAACCCGTTTAGAGTATATCATAATTCCCAACTGTTAAAGCCATCCAAGATCGTTGACCTCTGGATGAAAAGCTTTCAATTCGTTTAGTTAAACACAATATTAGCAGCACTTTCTCAACCAGGAAAACGGGCCAATCTTGATACGGCGTTTCACAGCTAAGCGATTTGGGGATTTGTAAATTTGCCTCCGCTATGAAAGCAACATTTCTACACGATAATAAATGTTATACTCGTATCTTCCACGCAATAATTTCTTGTTTATTTTCATCGAACATTTCTTTCGGAATCAGATCGACACTTCACGTCTCGGTGCCGCTTGTCCACAAATAAGGTATTCGTGACATAAATAAATGTGACGATAGCACTTCGTCAGTTAATAATTTAACATTATGTTCTATTATTATTAGATTACTATATTTCTTTATATATAATTTAACAGGATTGTAATTATATGGTTGACACAAATACTGATGAAATAAGGAAATTTATATTTTGTTACTTTATAAATAGAACGATAAGCAAACATTTTAATAAAGTCTATTTTATTTCCGCTTCATGAACAGAAGACTAAGTACACCTATTCACTAAATGAAAGTTTATCGACGAAAGAAAGGTAATGCCCTAAAAGAGAAACGACCCTCAATTTCTTATATTTATAACTCGAGTCAACTGATTTGGTATTCTCTGAAGCGTTGTCTTTGAGTGTCCTCTGTCGAGGCATTAGTTGGGCAAAGTTGTTGGGTTTGTGTGATTGATTGGGAAAGGAAAAGTTACTCGTTATAAAGGCAAAATATTACCCAAAAAAATACGTTAAACATAAGCTTGTCTCCTTGGGATACCTTATCCTCAATGAATTTCGATGTGAATTGGTAATAAAGAGCTTTTTAATGTTAGTCGCAGCCGCTTTGGCGCTGAAAATTACTACGGTCTTAAAGCTAGAAACGCTTTACTTAATCGTGTCAGTAATACCTATAATACTCATAAAGAAATATACTTACGAAAAGACATATTTGAAATAAATAAAAACGGTAACACTCAAACAGTTAAAGAGGTAAATTATCCGTTGCAGTAACGAACTTAACTCGAAATTCCAATTACGTCGACACAAATTTTAGCGAACAATCTGATAATGGGAAAGATCTCAATCTCCGGAGGCGTGAGGCATGAGGGCGGAATAAATCGAGACACATACATATGTATAAAAGGTTCATATACGTTAACATTATGTTAAGATGAGATCGATGGTAGATAGAAGTATTTCTATCTAAATCCGTATGAGTAATGAACTCACAATACAAATATTGATGGCCCATTTATCTACTCAAAGAACAAAATAACGATAAAGTTCTACAACAATTGTTATAACACAACGTTTCTTAAGTAGTTCTATGTTCCTCACTAGGCTACTTATATTATGTTTTATATCTACTAAATAGATATGTGTATTATTATGTTTTTTTTTATTTATATTATCACATCGAGTATCTTTTATTGGAAAATTGGACAGATATGGATTATCCGCAAGATAGAAAATGCAAAGGGTAGGACCAAAAATGTATGGTAACAACAAATTTTTGGAACGTACGATCTGAATCTTTGAAGGTGTAAGATCAAAGAGAAATAATTTCACCGGTATATACACAGAGCAATAGCGTTCTGTTTCAGTAAATAGATGGAATGCTACGGCTGAAGGAATGCAACAGGGATGAACAAGCACGGATAACAGATAGGTATAGGTATGTGGTAAAATGAGAAGTGAATTTAATCTAGAACACTGCTGATTTATAAACCCTTCAGATTTATTATGAAGAAATTTAATAAACAAAGACAAATGATTGAAAACTAAGTAGGACTTGGATCCTATTAAAAACTGCATACTGAACGACCAAGCAGAAACAGAAAAAGTAACCACTAAAATCAGGTCATTTGTATACCACTTTACTGAATCTATAATTTAAAAAAGTTTGGCTATGCACCATACATTTGGCATTTAACGTCAAAAAAAATTTCATATCAATGTATAATGAAGTCTTTTGAACATATCTGTCCATCGTGTATCTCTGCTTTATATTGAAGAATCAGTAATTATTTCTGTTGCTACTCTGACCGTATTTAGTAGGGCACTTATTTTGACAGAGCCAAACGGAGCCTTTTGTCAAACATTGTAATAACTGGCTAAGTTACACAAATATCGTGGATATTAGTTGCAGCACCTTTTACATCTTTAAACCAAGTTTTTTTGTTAAAACAGTTTTTTTGTATTTTACGTTTGTTTCATCCTTTTTGCTTTATTCAACTTTGTCTATTAAACAATGTGTTTTTCTTATTGTGAGTTACTCAATAGTGGGAGTGATAAAGATACTTTAATTTGCTCTTTATTTCTTAAAATCACCAGTTTTATTTCAGTCAACTCCATAATTTTCTTAAACTTCCAACCGGAGGATGTTTATCACCCATCACTAACCGGTTTTGTTTGAAGATATAAACTTAATGTTTCCTATATACCTAGATGGAGACCGTCTGCTATTCTAATATGGCCAGATTATGTGGGCCTCTGAAACTTACAACAAAACTACTGACAGGAAGGTCTTCAAACAATGGACGATGATAACGCGTCCACGAAGAGTCCATTGTGTTTAAGCGAATTTGCAATCCAAGAGGCTGCTGTAAGATTTGCTCTGCCCATTGTCTCAAGGATTATAATCGCTTGACTACTGCTCTCTTTATTAAGGTAATTCAATTAGGTCCTTTTTTGTCTGGCATCCTCTTTGTTTTGAGTGCACTTTAAAGATGGTTATTAAAGGCACAAGTTTCATCTCCGCAAAGCAAATCGTGGAACGACTTAGTGGGATGTTATGTTAAAAGAGTTACTTAAATATAAGTCACATTTTTACGTCTTATTGTGTTTATATGCTGTATAAGTAGCAAAAGGGTGATGATCCAAGCCAATATGAACACAATAGTATACAAAAGTAAACTAAGTATTCCTTTTAGCCAAAGTTATAACGCGAAGAATAAGGAATGCTCCAAATCATTCAAATGTATGTAAAACGGGTTCACTCTCTTCCTTTCCGAGCTTATCACTTAGCGTATGCACTAAGAGTGAATCGTTCGAAGAACACTTGTTTATATTAAGCCCGCATTGTGGGATTTCCCCGGGGATGGAAACATTGACGTGCTCTAGATTGAAGAGAATAAAAGCTGGAGTGGATATCTCTGATCAAACGAAGGGCTTTCTGTACTGAAAATTTGTAATTTTATAAACAAATTAATCTTATATTATTTATCTATTTATATATAATTCGCATTACTATTCACAAATTAATATATGTATATTTAGTTATTGTGTGATTTATATAATCCAAATAGAATACATTTAGACAAAACTTGGGCCTTCTGAATCGAGCTTTTCCGCTATTTTCTTCAGCTCGTCTGCCCTATATTATGACATAAATAGAAACCGACACAGAAATATATGTCTATGTACATATATTTCTGTGTTCAATTAACATAACTATAGCATATAGATTCTAGAATGTTATCGGCAAATTTCCCTTTAGGTAAGCGTTTTAACGTTAAAGGACACTGACTCGGAATAGTGTCGCGATACCGTTTATCTGACCGCAAACAGCGGTCAAGAAGTTCAATATTGTATCAGTGTCAACATTAACCCTGCCGACTTAGGACACTCATACGTAGATTAATATTACTTTTGTCAACATACTGCAATATCGGTAGCATCGGGAACAGCACGCAGTTTTCCAAATTGTTCTGTAATGTGTGAAATAAGCCAATCAGTCCTTCGTCAGGGTGGCGAACTATGACCATAACGGTTTACAGTGAAGAAAGTCACGTGTATGGGAGTAACGATTAAATACACAGTTGATGATGACCTAGTTAAATATGGCGTCATCAAACATTATTAAGATAATAACATGCTAACGATACTAACGATGTAATATGATTAGATAACAAACAATCTGTAAGGTGGGATGCTGACAGTTGAAGACACGGTCAGTGAGTATTGACCTGTGTTTGTGCGGTTCGGAGAGTACTCAAGGCACACGGTCACGATTGCCATCGTTACAGATGTTGGAAAAACTTAAAATTCCATTTGGTAAATAATGTAACATCACACCTGTAATCCCCTACAGGGTAAACAGAGGAGTGTAGTACACCCCCACATGTCACCAGTTACGTTTAAGTCCCACAATGGAATAGGTGGTGAGCCTATTGC
>DWDX01003346.1:0-13276 GCA_018245675.1 Agara michaeli | reverse complement strand
GGTCGTGATTTACACGGGAATAACTTTGTGACGCACTAATTTTAACGCGGGCGAAGCCGCGGGCAAAGCTAGTAATACTATAAATGCGAAAGGGTTGACGGGTTCAATACGCTATTCTTTTTAGCTTCGTCTTCTTTTTTTCTTCTTCATAATTATTATTCTTCATTCGTTTTAATTAAATTGAGAATTTCAGATGGCGTTATGGGCGCAATATTGATATGACATGTGAACAACACGCGCACGAAGCCGCGGTAACAGCTACTTGTAAGACATAAATGGTAGACATGAAAGTTAAAGTATTGTTATTTAAAGTAATAGTCAGTATAAACAAAGCATTTAAAGTATTTAAGGTAATAGTCAGTATAAACAAAGTATTTAAAGTATTTAATGTAATAGTCAGTATAAACAAAGTATTTAAAGTATTTAAAGTAATAGTCAGTATAAACAACAAGTCATCTCTCAAGTTTTTCATAACACCTAAGGGAGAAGGATGCCATATAAAACAGGGCTGTAAGGGATTACTCCCACGTAAACCGAAGGTACAAGTAGGTCACCTGTATTCCTCGCGAACCTCGGATTACGCTTCATTTGTGCGATACAATATTCTTAGAAACTCACCGTTATTTAAAAAAGTGTATTTCCAATGGATAAAGTCTGATTTTTTTTTTTTCAATTAACGGATAATTAGGTCGACACATGAAGTGATTTATTTTTAATGTAACTACACAAACAAAACCACCCACCGGAACTAGTAAGCTTTCTCGAGTGTGACGTATGAGTCAATCTTGTCCGTATACAGGGTGTTCAGAATAAATACTACATGTTACAGAGGCGGCCATTTCAATCCTCAAGAGTAGTGACGCACCTGTGACAGACCTTTAATAGGGCGGATAATGACAAATACTAACTGCACTTACAGTAACAAATACTAACTGGATTAATTTTACTAACAGTCCCATTCCTGCAGTCCTGTTACTAACGAATACTCACCAACTAGTTCCTATTAACACCTATTAACTGAATTTACACTAACAGTCCCATCCCTACAGCCCTATCAGAGGTCAATTGCAGATATCCATGGGCGGGAGCGGCCACTCGTAACCGCTGCCAGCTCGTCACTACTCTCCTAGCATAAAAAAAACTTATTACATTCGATTGTGGTAATTCAGCTTAGTCAAAACAAAACCACTTCCCGCTTGTACGTTCGTGATCACCCTGTGGATACAGTTCGTAACGCGTTAAGGACTCACGATCAGATATGTACATACGTCTGGGCTTTTTACCTTCGAAACTCCCTAAAGATTGATATCGAAGGAAAGCTCAGGTGAAGGAACTTTGGTACTCGCATCTGCTAAGCGTTAATGCCTCTGGATCGAAACCATATCGCAAACTACGAGTATTTAACGATATCGTTGATGTCGGCATTTCGATAAATACCGGAGAATCTTTGGAAGAAGTATTTGAAATCTTTTGTTCCTCACAAGCAATTGTTTGTATGGGATGATAAAAGTCGTTAAACTTTTTCGGAGGTTACTTCTCACCGCTCGAGTTAACCTCGAACAGGACTATAGGAATAGGATTGTTATTACAATTAATAGTTGTTAAAAAAAACTATTAGTTAACAGATTATTAGATTACAGAAACAGAACATCATTGACTTGGAATACAGTATGCTCAAAGTTTCCACAGTTTATGTAGAGATATTTCAACAATTACGTGAATAGTTTGCTGCCGGGAGTTTACACTGCATAATTAAATGACCTGAATGTCTACTGCCCTAAGCCGCACGAAAGCACTACGCTTATACTGCCGCCGCTCAGCAGCAGAACCAGCAGGGTCCTACGAAATTCGCCAAGTTCATTGTTCGTTACGGTGTTTAGCTACCAGCGCATCGTGTGTAAATGCGACTTTATTTCGGGGAATCACTCCCATTGTTCTGTTTACGGCTTTGCCATGCATTGTTGGAGTTTACGCAAGATTCTATTAAAGATTTAATGAAGGTTATAGGTGGTTCAAATACGATTTGCGGGTAATGATCGTAAATGAGAATGGCTTTTATGTCACGGAAGCAACATTAAATTTTATCACTACCACCTTTGTGTTTACGTAAGGACATCGGCGTATTGTCAATTTTGAATGATACTAGAACCCTTATTTTTGGCTAGGAAGACTTACAAAAGATTTTCATTTATATACTCTAGAAAAACCTTTGGATTATACGCAACCTAGCTTTCCGGCCTCTAACTAGAGAGAGCCATTGCTATAGTATCCAGAAAACTTATAAACAAATTAACAAATATTTATACACAAAAGAAAAATTTAAATAGATCATTTTAAATCCAGAGAAAACAGACTAGTACTTATTTCAATTGGTCTTTTGTGAGAATCGAAATCACAACTTCCAGCCAGTAGCCAGAATTTTTTACCATTAACTTGGTAGTGGCCTGGTGGCCACTTTTGATAAGTAATTATCAACCGTATATGATTTACAAATATGGTTCCTTTTTGTTCACAGGCTCAGAAGCGCAAGTGCAATGCACCCCGGAGATTATGACAGTGACAGTACCAATGGATGGTGATAGAAAAATCGCCTACTTAGACCAGCTGAAACGTAAGTTTTAGTATATTTTTCGACACATGTCTTTTTCAATTCAGATAGGGGTCTTATCTGGTAATGAGAACGTGTAAGGCTTTTGTCTATCACGTTAGCAAACTACGGTTTGATTTCACGCACCGTATCCTTCACCGTTATAGTGATGTTAAAATTGTATGTAATAAAACGCACGTAACAAGTCAGACGTGCATGCCAAGATTGTAACCCAGACCCTAGGAGTGAAAGACTGAGTGTCAAACCACTAGGCTATTGCTGCTTGAATTCTTTACTATATTCTATACGCACGTAGAATAATGTCAGTGTTACTTGCCACGCATCTGCCACGTACAATATAAACCAACATTGGAACTAACCGATTAATTAATTCGAACCAATTAATTGAATTCAACGTATGTATGTATGTATGTGTTAAACCCGCCAAAACTACATAAATCAAATGTAAAATGAGAATAGGTTAAGTAACAGTGATTATTCATTTTAATACGCTATTCGTCTAATTGTTTTTACCGTCGTAATGAAGCATTCAGTCGTCAAAACGACACAAATAGGTTCCAGTGTTGCACACAGCCACCCGCAGACAGTTAATCATATACGAGTAACAATCAGACACATTCGCACGAAAACGATTTGATTGTTGAAAACAAGTATGGCAGTTGATATACGTGCGAAAATGTTCAACTTTCACTTGTTATGGGAATTGGTTTATTGCCTCATTTATATATGTAGGAAAAAGAAAAAAATCCAAAACAGAACAGCAGATATTCCGATTCGGTTTTAGAAGCGGTTATCCAAAAGCCTTGTTCCTTTTAATATGTTTTACATAAAAGTACAGAAAGAATAAAGTAGACTTTAATTCTGAAGCACATTTTTATTATTAGGGTTGCTTGGTTAGTTAAAAAACTTGTAAATCAACTTTTGTAATTGTTAAAAAGAAAGTATCATTACAAGAAATAAGATAGCGCACCAACCCTAAGCACTACAGCCTGACATAGGCATAGACACTTCAACTGAAACTTGCTCGCTTTAGCGCTATTAAATTCAAAATTCATACCGAATCTGCACGACGGTACACAACTACATATTTCTTTTACCATCCGCTTAAGCCCACCTGTGAACGAGATGGGCGAGCAGTCTTCGCAAAAACGACTCCACACCATCCCGCGTGTTGGGATTGACAGTTGAATGCTGACACACAAACACACAGATCCATCATTGCTGTGATTTAACGTTTCATTTCGCGGTTCCTGCGGACACGTGGGAACTCGTGATGCGAGTTCGACGCCCGTGTCGGGAAATGTCTAGTCGGGTCCATTGTTTGCTTCTGTGACGAATTGTCGTAATGACGTTTTTTAAAGCAAAATCGCTTTATAAACCTTGCATGTTGATTATACGTAGATAAATATGGTAGATACCCTAAGTTGAAGACTTCCCATTTGCTCCGTTTCCGTATACTCCGCTATTTCCTCAGACGCCTGTGATGGTACTTCCAGGACACGTTCCAACTCAGGTCACAGATTTAGTACTGTATCTGTTACTTGTTTGAATTTTATTAGGTCTTGGATTCAAAATCCTAATTGAATATCATTTATTTTTCAGTATACAGCCCTTGCCAGCCTGTTATGGAGGGCAACGTAGCAGTCTTCATGTTGGACTTGCAAGATCACCACAAATGTGGCGTCACCAGAGTCCTGAACAGTATTACTGTGAGTACGATTGATTGTTTTTTTTTATTAACTCTAGCAAACAGGCAATCGAACACCTGATTGTAAGTGGTGATTGTTGCCTGTAGACATTTGCAACATCTGTTGCTGGCTTCGAAGGAGAGCTCTTTTTGCGCATTTCTTGCAGATTTCATTAGATAGAATAATTTAACTATCAGTTAATACATTTATTGCTTCCAGGGCAAAAGAACGTTCTACCACAAGGTGGTGATAGAGAATGAGTTAGGTGGCCGAGAGACGGTGACCGCGCGCTGCGTGGTCACTGGCAAGCTGCGGCTGACGCGCGCCGTGGAACCTTTTCCGGTAGACTTCAATGAGCCTGAGTGAGTAGTATGCGACATCTCACAAAATCTTTGCCTCTTGGTCTTGTGTTTCCTTCCAGAACCATTGGGTCATAGTCTCCGGTACTGCTAAAGTGAGGTTAGACATTTATCGGACGGCTTCAGATGATTTTATGTTTCCTTCAATATTTAGTATTTTAACTTTTAATTATTGTTTCATAATCAATTATTTTATCGCTAGTCTATAATGTATATCGATACATCGATAGTTGTAAAATTGTTCTGGTCATATTTCGGTTGCAGTGTCCTGAACATCACTCGATATGAAGAGGGCCGCGCTCCAGAACCCGTTCTCGGTGCTGTCGTCAAGCAGAATGGAAAACAGTAAGTGTTCACTTGAACCCTAAGCACGGAACCCAAAAAGTTACAAAATAACGTACATGGTATGTTTGTATTTAACAATATCACATTTTCTTCTACTTTTGTACTGCGTAAAAGACAGCTGTTATCACCTTCATTGTGGTTTGACAATCTTGAATATCTGCTCATTATCCCAACGCCTTCTTTCCTTACAGAGTGTCGGGCGAAATCTCAGTGAGTCCAGGCACTCCTCTGTCAATGGAGATTTTCCTGGACAACACTTCAGCGCCCGTGTACGGGCTTCTAGTCAGCTACATGCATGTCACTGATACTGGAAAACAGCAGGAAACCATTGTATTCAATGGGTAAGTAAATATTATGCTACAAAATTACAAGTAATTTAATGTTTTTTACATCCCACTATTGAGCTGATACATGCTTAGCTACCTGCAACTTCACATCGTGCTTTTCATGGGAGTCGTAATCTTTGCTCAGTGTGCAATTAGCAATTGTTTGTGTAACTTTGTTTATACTTATACAGGTGTTCCGTGGACCCGTATCTGTTCGACAACTTCCTTACAACTGATGGGGATACTCTTAGTGCAAAATTCAGGGCTTTCAAGTTCCCCGACACCATGTACGTGCAATTTAAGGGCACGGTCTCCGTGTGCGTCGACAGATGCATAGGGGTAAGCGATTGTTGTATAGTACCGATGGGTCACATATTGGGCTATAAAGTTCTTACTATGCTCATCATCCGTTTGTGAGTTTAAGATCATAGATAGGTTACGACAATCGAGAATCCTAATCCAGTAGTTGTAGGAACGTTTGTCATGCTTGCGGTTGTTTGCCGGTTAATGAAAGTCAATAAATGTAGAACCAATTTGGCCGTTTGACGGCCTGAAGAAGACACCGGTAGATATTTGTAATCAGAAGTTCCACGTCAAGGTGGCTTGGAGACAATTCCAAGAGATATGACCACTAACTACTGACGATGAATATTAATGTTAATAGCGCATGTTAAATGGTAAGTACATATTAAAAGTTGATTGTAATTTGTCAGGCGCAATGCAGCAACGGCGTGACGGGTTACGGGCGCAAGAGGCGCGCGGTGGCTTCGAGCGCCGCCTCCAACAAGGTGTACGAGGTGTCGCTCACTACCTTCATCAAGGTGGACTGGGAGAACGGGGACAGGGAGGCCGGTGAGGGTGCGAATTTTATTTCTAAAAGAAAATAAGTCGAAATATTCAAATATTCCAGCAAATGTTAAGCACTAGTGTAATTATTTTTATGGGAAAGAACTTGGAGTTTCATTAATTGCCTTTATTTGCTTTGTACATTATTTGGTTAACATAACAATTTTATCGCACTCCCATCATATTACATTTGTTTTTTTTATATCTTACAGAGGATGTCCTAGCGCTTTTAAAGAATCTGAAAGTAGCCAATCAGCTTCTAGGAGAAAGAGACGGGACCCCAGCGACAGTCGCCGAACGAACGCAAGATAACAAACTAGTATTACACAACGATCAGACCGAGAGTCATGCTAACTTAGTCTCGTACAATTTTCTTTTAATAGTGGCTACCCTAGCGTTTCTTTATCAGTAGAATTTAGTAAAAAACAAAGGGATTAATGGTCTTTGCTTATGTTGTCTATGGTGTGGAAAAGGAGCTGTCAAATTGAAAAATGGAACGTTGGAAAACTGGACATGTTTAGTTTGAAATGATAATTGTGTCTACGAATTTTATGAATCAAGCTTGCCTTTACTTAAATGTTGCAGTATTTTTATAGGATAACTAACTGGTATCAAAAATTTTTATCGGCCGTAATTTTAAATGAGTTCCTTTTAGTATTACTTTCATAATAAATATCAACGATTAAATTTTATATCATAGTTCAATGGTGTCGGAATTATTTTTTCTTCTTCAACTTATGATGGTGATACTAAACGGGCGTAAACGGATATTAAAAATAATATTAAAGGTATATTGAATGTATTCATTTTTGATAGCTTCTTTTCAACCAAAGGTGCCCGGTATCGATAGTTAAAAACGTATATATTTACACTCAAAATCGCAACACAAAATACACTTTTTTAATAGCAATTCCACCCGGGATGAAAACATTTGATCTATAAATCACAAATACGAACAATTTTTCCGCCCAAATTATTTCTTTTAACGACGCAGTTAAAACTTTTCATTCGATACAGCCATTATGTTATCTTATACATTTCTATCATTTTATAACTGTCACAATAAATAACTTTTGTCTTATATAACAGATTACCACAATATTAGTTTATAGGCAAATCATATATCTAAGTATTTTAATTCGATTTAGTCTAAAACATTTTATGTAAAAAAAAACTAGAAATAAGAATATTACAATGAAAAAAAATGTATAAAATCTCAAGATAATAATTGTCTATTGTGATACTGCTTCATCTACAGCCAAATTAGCTATGAAAAGGCGCGATTATTAACTTAAGGTTCTACGAGAGATGCGAATATTATATTCGGCTTAATAACAACATTTAAAAAAGGGCTGAATAACAGAAGATTATCTATCTATCTGTTATTCACTTTAAAGCCACCACAGATGAAACAGGACCATTCGAGGTGCATAATAATCAGAGGGAAATTCGCGGCTATCAAGACGATGTTTTATTTTTATACCATGGCAATAGAACAATTTAATTGTAAGGATGGTGATTTAAAATTTAAATAACATAAAATAAGTGCCTACTTAATTTTTACGTCATAAATTTAGTGCTAATGCATTTAAGTCCACTAGTCTTATAATAAAATAAAACCTTTGTTACATAAGAAATCGGTTGAAAAATCGTGAATATTTTGTGAATCGCTCGAGATTTAACGGAAAATCTTCCGGATATTGGGTTTTTCTTTTTTGTTATTTCGAATATATTTAAAAAAAAAACATAAATGAAAAGGGTTCTCAAGTCGTCCAGTATTTTTTATTTGTAACCTAGGAATTTACGGACAGTTCTTGAGTTGCGCTTATAATTGTCTTATAGTTATGCTTATTTTGACCAATTCATTTTATTTAATTTTAGGTTATTTTTGGATTCTCCTTTTCACTGCCAGTGTTAAAGTACCTATACTCTTTAGTCCATTCAGTTGTATTTTATACAATCAATATTATCTTTGTTATACTTACCTACTAATACTTTAATAGTTGGCCATATTTTTACTTTTACTTTCTAACCCAACATTGTGATTCTCTACAATAGCTAAAAATGGTGCTTATTAAATTTTTGTAAAAACAGCAATACTTAAGTAATATAATGTGATTAAAAAGATAAAACGCAATGTTTCTAAATAGCCTTTGTTTCATTTATATTTAAATCCCTTATATTACCCCCACATGTTCCTTGATGGAAAAATAATTGTATTAGTTATCCAGCCGTCAAACAAGATGTGTAGGTACATAGTTTTCGTATAGGCGACGCTCATAAAACGCTTATTCTTGAAATAAAGTCAATTGTCTTAGGAAATTAGGTGTCAATCTCTACTAATGTAATAAGGTCGAAAATAGATTCATTCACTCTTGAGAACTAAAATTTTAATTCGTCGTTAAACTAAAGTTCGTAATTCTTTCTCGAGACAGTCAATGATTACGCGTAATAATTTTTGTTTAATCTGTGCGAGTTGTACAATCTGTGTAAGTACCCCCACAGGTAATGTAAGGTTATTATAAAATATTGAGACGTAATTAAAAATAAAAAACACACATCCAAGATTCAGTCTTTTAATAGAATCATTGTAACCGATCAATCTAACGATATAATTACATACTAATCAAGGAAATTAACATTAATAACATAGAGGGCCGATACCCAACTGAGTGCCAGTCAGTTACCTACTTACCATGTAAGATTTAAAAAAGAAAGGAATATATATTTCTTACAATTGGAGAAAATATTTTCAACATGTTTCAAAAGAAGCTATTTTTTTTCATTTTGTCAATTTTTTAATACTTCTTCACAAGAACTGGAACTTATGGAACTGGAATAAATGAGGCACAATCATAGCGATCAATTATTTAGTTAATCCGGAACGGTGTTTGACTGGCACTACAGTGCTAATCGAATCTAATTTTACAATAGTTGCATGAAAACGGCATTTTAAAAATCACGCCAAAACAATTAGAAAGATTAAAAAATATTTTTAAACATTCATTCACGCAATAGAATGTGGCAACCCCAATTTTTTTTTTAAATATGTAAAACTTACCACATAAAAAAATAATAATGATAAACATTTTACATACAAATGTATGATTATCTTATTTCGATTATCAAGCAATATAATAATATACAGATTGTATAATGCAAAAAATAACATTTAACATTAATCGAATGGTTTTCGTTATGCTATAACTTAACTAGATGTATATTAAAATAAAAAAATCTTGGTTGTAAGGATTTGTTTATATCGAAACATCGAAAGTCCGGACGCATTGATACCGATGCATATTTTAAATGCATTTTATTTAAACAATGCTTTAACATTTGACAACGACAGATTTTTCTGTTTTGCATTGTACTTAATATAAAAATGAAATGCTTTAATTTAAATTGAACATATTATAATAATACTTAAATTGATAAATAAACAATTCCTTTCCGCATTACAGTGTAGGACCCTTACAATTAGAAATTCCTAACAATTTGTATCATCGCGGTGACACTAGCGCCAATAGCGGCGAAAAATAACTTAATAAAACACTAACAACCTAATACAAAAAAAAAATAGTACAGCATTTTATTCTAAATATTGATATAAATACAAAGTATTTTCTAGTGAAAAACATAGAATGACGTTCGTACTTTAAACAATATTAACAATTGCAATATAATGAGAAAAAGGTTACAGAGAGAGACTGAAATATGTCGGAGTGCTACGGTTCTTAATATATTCATTGAAATTAATATTTACAAAAGTATAATTGTATAGTTACATAAGGGGCTAGGGTATTTTCTCTAAGACCTCACTAGGTCTTATGTTCTGCTGTAGGACAATAAGCTCCCTACAGCTTCAAGTTGCTAGTTCAAACGTATTAAACACTCGTTTTTCTTATTAGAATCACTTATTAGAGTCATTATAATGAAATGTATTGTAAAGAAACTGCCGTAAGCAGATCTGTGAAAATTAAGTGATTAGACAATTTAATAATGCATTTTAGATTAATAACTCTTCGACGATCAGTTTTACCAATAGATTAATTGTCTGTGTAGTTGTTCTCACATCGCGTATTTTATCTATGCACAGATTAGAAAATAACTTCTGATCTGAGGTCATAAGTTTGCACATATTATTGAAAACAACACTTTCCACGCGAGATTTTGAACATTTGAAGCAAATTTTCACATAGAATTTTTAATTGAATTTTTGTATAAGATAAAAACTTAATAGCACAATTAAGAAACTCATATAAATATTAATTATATGTAAAAAAAAATTGCGTCAAAGCATTTAATGTTTAATTTATTTCACGTTTAAATTTCTAAAACATTACGAAATAATATAATTGAACCATTATAATAAATTTATTTTGGTCAATGTAGTTAATACAAAAACTTCTAAAGCTCTACTTGGCACAATTACTACAATTATTTACAGATACACAATAATGGCAAGTTAACAAATGAATTCCCGCGCTTTCTCATGTCATAGGATTTTTTCTTTTTTTTTAAATGTAGGTATAAAATTGACAAGTTAGTTCGGCCTGTGTAAGGCGGCTGCATCGAAACACCATTAATCGCCAAGTCCAAAATGAACTGTGTGAATTTGTTTATAGTAATTAGTACAGAGAGATAACTGTGATAGCTTAATCGTTTGGAATTCATTTTCTTTTAGTATCAACAAAATCATTCGCAATTGATTACTTGGCTATTAAGATGCCATTCAGTTTTTACTCGTGTACAGCCGATTTCAATTCACGTTTCCTTCGACATATATCGGTGCGTGCTTTCTTTCTCATTGTATATTGTGCGTCGTTAATGAACACTTCGTAATTCAGTATTAGTCACAGACAGATTTTATTTTATTTTTAAAATTTTAACCTAATGGCTTATAGTGACATCTAAAAAACACACGGACAAATTTATCCTATAATCATTACTTACATTCACGATATTTTAATGTCAATTCTTGAGTATCAAACGTTAACGAAAGTTATTTAAAAATTTATTTAAGATAAGTACATAATAATAATAATAATCTCAAAGTTGTTTAGAGAGCATTTATAAGTAAAACATTTTAAGGACAATATTGAGTGCTAGCTAACTTAAGTAGCTAGCTAGCTACAAGAAAGTTCATCGATATAGATAAACAATTGTTGGTCATTGGCACAACACACGGGTATTATCCTGTAATAAAAAGTATTTGACAGCTGTCATTCCCACTGCATTTATTAGTCTGTGACTTGTTTCTCCGACCCACTTTGCCAACCAGAGTCCATTGTATTCGTGTCACTATAACAGTGATGGTGATTGGACTTTAATATCTCCTTCTCATCCCTAACTGGTTCGTACTGAGAATCTGGTCCTAAACATTTTGAGGCCTCCGGCTCGTTTGAGTATACTGTGTCCTGCCGTCTGTCATCCTCGTCAGACAATAATGACTCTTCGGTGTTAGGCGATAAAGGCGACTGGTTCAGAGGAGGAGGTATAAAGAAATCTGGTTTAGCAGAGTCATTACTAGACTGCCTAGGATGTTCTTTTGGTAAGTTCTTAGGACTTGTTCTTGGCATCCGTAAAGGACTTATGTGGGCACGCATTTTAGGACTACCCTCAATTCTGACACTTGAATTTAGATCGGACATTCTACGGTCTTCAAATCTCTCGATAATTCTCGAATCATTTAATCTGTCTCTGTCACTCATTCGTTCTAATCTCGAATCGTTTAATCTGTCTTTCTCACTAATTCTTGAGTCATTTAATCTATCTCTGTCACTCATCCGTTCAATTCTTGAGTCATTTAGTCTATCCCTGTCACTTATTCGCTCCACCCTCGACTCATTCAATCTCTCCTTTTCACTCAGTCTTTCAATTCTCGAGTCGTTGAGCCTATCTCTCTCACTCATTCTCTCCAATCTTGAATCATTCAATCTGTCTTTGTCACTCATTCGCTCCAGTCTAGGATCGTTTAATCTGTCTTTTTCACTCATTCTTTCAATTCTTGAGTCATTTAATCTATCCCTGTCGTTCAAACGTTCAATGCGTGAATCATTCAACCTATCTCTGTCACTCATTCTTTCTATTCTGGAATCATTCAACCTATCTCTATCACACATTCGATCCGTTCTTGGATCATTCAATCTGTCTCGAGACTCGTTTAAGCGCTCGACTAGATCATTCCTTCTTTCCAATCTCTCGTTCAACCTGTCTCTTGAATCAATACGTTCCGCTCTGGGATCGTTTAACCGATCTCTAGAATCATTCATTCGCTCGCTAATCCGAGATTCATGCATCCTTTCAATGCGTTGCTCACTCATCCCACACACTCGGTCACTCATTCGCATAGAGCTGTTTAGCTGTTCTATTTGTTGTTCTGTTAATCTGAGGGAGCTGTTCAAGTCCTGTCTCATTTTTTCCTGACTCTTAACATGTTTGTCGCTCTGTCGGGGCCTGCGTTTGGACCCGACCTGCGGTTGGGGGCGCTGCTGGCGGGTGAGCGTGAACGATCCAGTGTCAGACTCCGACGTAGACTCCGGATGGTTCTCTATGGTCCCCACAAGTGCCGATACGTTGGAGTTAATACAGCAGTCCGCCTGAAATATAAACATTACTCCTTTTTATTGATTTTTATTAATTTAATTACACTGATATTGTAAGCATGATCACGGGTCTTGCTAGTATATTGACTATATTATATTTGTTACCAGTTTAAACGAATATAAATTAAAGCAACTATAGAAGTCGTGTAGCCATCATTAAACATAGAAGACTTAATTAATTAAATGTCACGAATGACATGACTAGAGAAATCTAAATCAGGATAATGACACTTTAAACAACCTGTATGTTTAATTTTGAGCTGCTAGTGTTGCCAGCGGTTTGAATCATTATTGAAATACAAACCTTCACGGAAACATTACAGCAGCTGGACACATCAGCGAAATACACTTCGGACTCCGCGTTTTGATTCGCTCCTCTGTGACAATCTTGCATGGAGGACCTGTATTGAAGAGTAACATAATATAGTGTAGTCGTACAAAGACTATGAGAGCGCGGGGCCTAGGATGTGACGTCACAGGTCGAGTGAGACGGCCG
>DWDX01003345.1:0-13279 GCA_018245675.1 Agara michaeli | reverse complement strand
GTCTACATTCATCATTCTCTTCATGCATACACGCCGGTTTCGGAGACTCTTGACTCCTCCGTCAGCTAGTATCTGACGTATTTGGTCGAGATAGTACAGTTTAGGTCTCCCTCGGCGCCTACATCCATCCTACATCATGGTTATACATTTTTAGAAATGCTGTGGTAGATACAGTATTTTAGTAAACATTACGACCATGAAATCCGATGCAGTGATATGATATTCAACAAAATATCACAACGGAAATATTCAGACTTATACGTATTATAACTTCGGAACTTAGAGACTTCTTATCACTGTCAAGGATATTTTAAAGAACGCCATGTTTACTTACTAAATTGATAAAGTGGCGGGCCTAGTATTTATAGTATCAGTATTTATCCGTCAGATATCTTCATATTTGATCAACAGATACTCAACAAATTAAATGGCATGATACTTTTTTTCATCAATTAATGTTTTATGTAAAGTTGTTTGTCCCACTGTGGGTGTCGCGGGTCTAAATAGTGGCCATAGTGGCTTCAGGGTAGCAACGAATAAATCTCATAATTGAAGTTACTTAATTTTCGTACGTATTCAACTTCATTGATTTCATAAAATAAATCTTTGAATTTCTAATTTTCAAGTTACTGCATAGTTTAAATATTTTACGTAAGTACTGCATCGTTGGAAGATAACATTAAAATTGAGTCATGTTATGCGCTGTTCAAAACGATTGCTGTGACATTTCGAACTGCTGTCGCTGACCCAAGATGACTAAGCGTTTATAAGAAAACTAGTCTGGCCCAAGATGTTATTAAAGCGAGTGTGAGAAGGATGCAAATATGTAGACTTCGTTAAAAGAACGAGATAGATCGTGAGCTCATCCCTCGTCTTTAAGTAGGAAGTGAGGACAGAGTAATTGCAACGAAAGTAAAAGTTAACGCTTTTCTTTATTAGATTTATATACAGGCCTTGATTTTCTTAACGTAGTTTTTGGTCGAGGAACGCAGTCGTGATGGTTGTTTTATTTTTCGTTAGGAAACATCAATAACATAATCGATAAGAAACGAATAGTAGAGAAATTGTTTCTCAATAGGTCAATATATTTTATTTTGCATCTTGGTGATTGTTCAGACGTTAATAAAAATACGTGCAGCTACATAATGTGCGGCTTACGTTACTAGCACGCTCTGTTTAACTTTGTATAGTGTTATTTAAAAGCGCGTTTTTAGTATCTACTTCCGTATGTTTATCGAGTGACATTGGAAACTTCGATAGCACGAAGGACATTAAAAATGTTTAGACGTCACCATTTAATATTCGTTCAGTATGCTAATGTTATATATGGGAAAAGGAAATACCATTTTTGTGTCAAAGAGGTGTGGTTTGAAGAGTTTATTTAAAAAATTAACATTCCTCGCTTTTAAATAAACAATGCTTACAGTTAGGACGACGTATTAGTATGGTTATGCCACGTCCACACAAAACAAACTGTGTACCATAAGATAATTATATTGTTTTCAGATCAACAACGATGTTCATCGATTACTGATTTTGCGAAGGGTTGCTTCAATTTGCTCAGTTCCGGTGACTTCGACCTTGTCGACATAGCTATTACTCGTATATACAAGTTGGTGCTTTTATAAAAAAAAATATACAACTGCAAATATTATAGTTAGTGTAAACATAGCTTTAAACGTGTGGGCTCAGTCAACCCGATGTCGGCGGTTCACTCCTTATCTGCAGATAGCCTCGACCTCTTCCCCCGTTGCTCACTGCCGATATAGCCCACTTTGGTCCAGATTACTGAAAATTAAACCCTATTGCAATAAAAATAAAACCCTAGCAAAAGCACCCACCCTGGAATTCTTGTAAATATATAACCTTATGCAATGTACACATACAACGATATCCACGATACGTATTGTTAATAAGAATAAAATAGATATTGAAGATTTGTAATGTCATACAACGGAACCTTTGACTTGTATTTTCCATAATATGCTTCATGTAAGGCGATATAGGTTCTTATTAGACAATTTATTAAAAGTTATTAATAATATATAAAGGTAAACAGGATGTAGGTCATCGGTGATGTTAGGTAAAAGTTTGTTATGGTGTTTCAAAGAGAGAAACATTGTTCTCCTATAACGCATTTTATAACATGTTTGACAAATATAATATCTTACAGATTAGTAAATTAAATAATAATGTTTTCTAAAGCGGGTGAAATTTGGCAAGCATACTTGACGTAGTTCACCTTGCTGTTAAATCTTTTCTTTCTGACTACAAAAATGGTTGATTATGGCACAAACAAACACAAACCAAACTATTATGTATTTATTTTAAAAGTTACAAAAGGTCTTCAAAATGGTTCAAATTTCGTAAAAGCATTGAAGAATCCTATTATTTAGAATCGAACCTGAAAACTAAATACATGATATAACTTTAAAAAATCTCCAGTTATGGTGTGTGCTAGAAAATCAGTCCGTAAACGCAGCGCAGCAAGATATTTTCGCTCTGGGGATCGAGCTAAATACACTCCAACATTGTTCTCGGAAAGCTCAACGGTGGTCGCTGTCGGGCTTTTGTTTCCAAACGGGAATTGCGAGTGTAGTACTCTCCATCTGCGAGAAGAGAGTACTCAGCAGAAAAATACTGACAGGATTAGAAACGATCCATTAATAGAGAATACAGTACCACAATTAGTTGAGCAGTGATAACGTTGGCTACCAGCTAAAATGGTCAATTGACATTAAGTTTACTGTCTGTAAGGTCTATAACAAGATAAACATAGTGATGCTAAATATGTATGAAAAATATATGTTATTCAAGAGATATATTTGAATATGGAATGGTTGCCGGGCAAAAACATCATGGTTTAATATACTCAACACTCAGTAGATGTGCCTTTTGTACAATAGCTTATAATGAACAGTGAGACGACAGCCTTAGATGCATGCAAATTAGTTAAATTTAGATCACATACGAACACCGCCCTCGCTTGTGAATTTCGCTTTTACTCGACGACGTTTGAACGAGCTTCCATGTTTACTATACAATGTGGAGTATGAACTCTTTGATAACATACATTGACACAATGATCCAAACAAAGAATAACAAAATCAGACGATTCTCGGCATTTTGAATGCTTTCGGTATATACACTATTGGTACGTATAGGTTGTATAGTTCATATAAATTCTTCAATAGTCCCCTGCAATAAAAGCAATTTTAGAAACGTGCATGCGTGTATTATTAAGCGACTGACCTTTGTGTAAAAGCAGAAAGTGTATTTAAATTGTAACTGTTGATCCATTTTAGTCCTTACACCCTTTAGTTGTAAATAGCCCGGTTAGGGGAAGAGCAATACACTTCGTTTGTTAATGCGGGTCGTGTGATCTCTACATTGAAGAAATGAAAGTTGAAAATAGAATGGATCCAACGTTA
The DNA here is from genome assembly GCA_018245675.1 of Agara michaeli. Taxonomy (NCBI): domain Eukaryota; kingdom Metazoa; phylum Arthropoda; class Insecta; order Lepidoptera; family Hesperiidae; genus Agara; species Agara michaeli. The sequence continues at coordinate 9,848 of DWDX01003345.1, read as the reverse complement.
TTAGAGATGCCAATACTCGAGATTGGCGACCGCCATAACGTCCATGCTGGTAGTTCATATCCCCCACTCGAGTGTAATGTTTTTATTTAGCAACGGTTGCCGTTCATTTATTTAAAATTAACATATTGATTTCATTCAGATAAGAGGGTTCGTTCTAAATTACTATAACAATAATGCATCATCCCCCTTTTAATCAATGGATTAAATTTTTCGTTTGAACAAAAATAATATTTTTCTATATCTAGTCTATGTGTTCTGATAGTTATATCAGCGTTTCAAATAGTTCGAACTTACCTGCCTAACAGACCTCAATCAAATTACAAGTTACCGCTTGCTATTATATATACTAATGATATTACGTTTCAGGAAAAGTTAATTAAATGTAAGAAATCAGTGTTCCATAAACAAATTTACATTATTAGTTTATTATACCGCAATAAACATACATATGTATTTAGCACCACTCACGTTTATTTGAACAACGCTGAGCTAACTCAATTAAATGAAAACAATTCATAAGGATTTTGGGATTTGCTGTTAGACAAATTGCATTTTAATTATAATTATTGTACTTTTAATTCAAAATACTGAAATATTAGGATCATCATTGGTTGCATACATACCTATCTATTGTAACATATATATGTAATTAGGTTTGAATGACTATTATAAAAAATAACCACCTTAATGTAGTAATTATCAAGAGACACTCACCTTCTAAACACAGCATGGTGATACCTTAAATGGTTACAAGCAATTTGTGTTATACACGAGGGGGTGTGTAACGCTCATTAAAAATCAGTAACAGACATTTTGATACGTTAGTGGCTCTCGAGTAGTAAATAATTACGGGTTACCACCCCAAACGTGGAATGCGCCCTAGGGTTGCCAATTTACGAAGCATATTTACATTTTATAATAACATGGTGTAGTTCATTTTTGGTTCATAATATCTACTATGTTCATTGCGTATAAACATTCGAATAAAATTGCTAATATCGATCATTATTTATTTATTTCTGTGTTGATTATCAAAATGTTACAGGATAGCAATAAATAATCAATTGCACCAATTAAAACAAACGTGTTTTAGTTAAGAATTTAAAGATTAAAAATAGTTTTTATAAATTATGCTTCATCGAGGATACTTACACAATTTTTTATAAAAAAATCTTACAACCCTCAATACGCCTAATATGCGCGAGGGGAAAACATGCGGGTCCTACGGGTGCGAAACGCGGTATATTTTTAAATGTAATTTACTGCTTAATACTTGGTCCTTATTCGAATCGGGAAAAGATTCAGAATGCCTCGAAACTCTATAGATATAATTTTAGCAATATGATATTAACGAACAAATCAAAACAGGAAAGATTGATGCCTGGGAACAGGACGTGGGAGCTTGGTAGCTTTATAATCATTACATGAACAGAAAAATACGAAATGTCCAGATTTCGCAGTGGTTAAATTGACATTTACAATTCATATACATGTCAACCTAAAAGTTCAAATGCCAAGTGTAAGCTTATCCTGTTATACACCTAACAAAGCTAACCTTTCAAAGAAACTCTCCTTTTTTTAATAATCTGTTTCTATTTTTATAATACCATTTGTCATATCAGTGACGATTCTGTTCGTGTAATTATTCTGTTAACTCATTTATGAATTACCAGTACTTTGGAATGGCGACACTCGTAATAAATTAGACGATAAAATTTGGTTTGTAGGAGAAAACTGCAAAAAGAGTCATTTTTGTGAGCAGTTTGACGTCAGATGGACTTTGGCCCGTTAGTTACTGTAACATAAAAACAAATACAAAAAGTATATTGATTTGCGAGGGAACAATATTGTAAGAAATAGTAGGTAGATACTTGATACTAATTTATAGCAACTTGTAAAGATTACAATCGCGGCGTTATGTGGCACGTTTCGACAATAATTAGCTGCGAATACAGCCACGTAGACTGAAGTGACTCCCATGCTTGGTAGAATGTGGACTGTGAAAATGTTTTTACTGACGCATTGTCGAGGAAGTCTACTCAGACAATTATGTATTGCGGAACTACTATAATTTATAGCAATGTGATTTATCACTTTGTAACCTGGTATGTACGAGTCTAGTACTAATAGTAATATTAAGTACCTATGTGTCATTTTAAAGTTTTTGTCAACATCCTTGTGAAATGTTAATGTTCCTTTTCCTTCATTTTATTCTTATTTGTAAATTAAAAACAAAAATAAAACTTCTTTCACATCTCAGTGATTACTAGCATATATATAATTAGCTGGCGAAGGTTATTTTAATAACTTAAATAGATAATGCGATTAAGCTTTATTTGACTAAAGTGACCAATAATTATAAATACTACAACTACACAGAAAATAGCGTAATTCGCGAATGGAACGGTGTCGAGAGTTCTTCCCGTGAATGAATTTGAATAGCAAAATGATGTTTATTGACTCATGGAAAGTGAAAATGTTCGCTTTGATATGAATGTGTATGAGAAATTTTCAAACATTCGCAATATCGTGTAGCCACTCGCTTTTATTACGGATTGTTATAAGCACAATTCGAATGATTGAATTGTGTTCGATAACGAACGCATTGAGCACGTCAAGCGCAGCCCGTTCAATGAAGAGTAATAGCAATTACGTTTCACTATGATATACGAACTTTGCCATGCCTTCGTATTATATTTTGTATTGGATACAAATTTGTGCAAAAGAATGTAACTTGAATACAATAGAAACTTATTTCGAACTTATTATGCTATGATATGTAACTTTTTGATATCATTGGTACAATATAATCCAGGACCAAGGACTCAAGACTATTGCCACCATCGTAGCAGACACTACCACTCTGCCAAGAGTGCCGGACTGCGAGCGAAGAAGAATATAATCTATTAGCTTTGCCCGCGGCTTCCCCCGCCTGGAAATCGGTGTGTCACAAAGTTTTTTCCGCGTAAATAACAACCCCACGTGACTTCTAGGATAAAAAGTAGCAAACCGACAAATTAAATTTAAAAATATTAAAATCATTACTGTGGCTCAATCTTAAGAGATAAACGTATACCATCACAGACTTTTTTTAAAGGTTTTTTTAAGGACAATGTTTTTGTAGAACATTGTTTTTATGTATCTCATAAGGTTGAGTCAGCGCACGTCATGTAAGCGTTCAGGGAGCCCACTTTCGGCGACCTTTTCATAAAACAATGAAATTCCTCGAAAAACTAAAAAAAGAATGGCAGAAAAAAGTAGCCTATGTTCATCGCAAGACCCTCAAGTATCTATATATGAAATTTCATCATAATCAGTTCAGCGGTTTGGCCGTAATGACTTCACAGACAGACAGACAGAGTTACTTTTGCTTTTATAATATTAGTATGGATTACTCAATACAGGTAAGCTAGTAACATTACATTACGTTACAGTTGAAAAGGACGAAATAACTAAAGTGGAAATTTAAATCAGATTTGCACGAAAAAAATGTTTAGTAAAATTGGATCGGCGTATTAATTTATAATAGGTCGGTAATCTATAATAGGGGTGAGGTTCGTTAGAAATCCGTTTGTTTCACATCAACGGTCGTCGGCCGCAGCCCCGTCACCCCGTCACCCCCGAGCGGTAAGACGAGGGGCAGGACAAAGGTTAACGTATTCACTTATCTACTAACTGTTAACGCGTAGGGTTGACTGCCTGAACGGTCACAAGTCAAACCACGTTGAAATACTAGTGCCCTTAAATACCACGCTGAACGAGCTAATAAAATCCACTCCACGCTGCAATGTACAACGCATTTCACTTTAATAGTAGCTTTGTGGGCGTTGAACACATGAATCCATCAACTCCAATGACAATATTTAAATGTCATAATCGTAAATCTATAGTCTTCCAATATATGAACTATTGTATACAAATCATTATATACAAACTGACTCAAGAAATGACAATCCATTTTTTAATCTTCCTGTGAAGTTTATATTTATGTTTACTTTATATGTTAGTCATAGCAATAGGTACGTAGGTCACAGTAGATTAATTAATAAATGCAAAAAAAATGACAGTAGCATTTTGTATGAGTACGTGTTGCGGCTCTAACTTCTACACCCTTTGAACAGACCGACATGATTCAAATACCTACCTACAAGGCGCAGAAGTATGTAGTTACACAGCTTCTTTAGACAAAATTTGGATAAACAATCCTACTACTTACTGTTTACTATTATAAGTAATTATAGATATTAATAAGAAATCTTGCAGAATAAATATAAAGAAGAATTCTGTTAAACGTGATTCCCATATCGACGCCAACGACTCAATACATATATGTATAAACGTTCGTAACATGCTGTTTATTAATATCCTTCCAACAACACAATACAAATAATAAACAACACTTTCAAGTTCATTAAATGAAAATTAAATGTAACTGTCTAAAAAACTTCCAACGATGTATAAAGATAGGTATTAATAGGGACCGGTTCGGAAATATCAACCGATGTACGCTTTGCGGAACATACCTGACTAATTATGTAAATCTCGCTGTTTGTGTTCGCAGAGCCTTGATCTTTCACACCTTCCCTAGCTCACTGTGCACCTTCCCTAGCTCACTGTGCACCTTCCCTAGCTCTCACTGTGCACCCCTTCGATGCAATGCATGTGGTTTATTCAAATGGCTCATCAACGGCTCATACGTGATTGGTGTTTCCAATATGTTCCCGAGCATTATGTCCGATAGAGAAAGAGTAAACGACAAACGAAGATATTGTAGCTAACGGATATTACTTAAAGAACAATTCTTTAAATTTGATCGTAGAATCATTTTAAAATTGGAAGATTAGTTTAGTTCTTATTAGCCACTCAAGCTGTTATTGTAGGTGCAGTGAAAAAGCAGGAAAGTACCGATTAAGGGCCTGGTTTGTGTCTTAGCTTGGAAAGCTATTGTTTATACATTAATTCTCATTACAAGTATTGTGTATAAAGCACAAATAACAAAAGTATTTTCATTAACAATTGTTATATAGAAATAAATACATAGGTTTCATTATACAATGGCGGTTATGTTTTATTAACATCCAATTATGGCCGCCCTTTGGGAACAGAAAGAAAATAAACTCTTTGTACTGCACAGATTTTGTAGAATATAAAACGATAACATGTATGAGAATTCATAGCCCTGAGGCGCTGGAATACAGGCAATAACTCAATTATGTAATACCGTGGCATATTCAGATTAGCGTATGAGCTTCGTCGGAGAGTGCGAGAAGTAATCAGGGCCGGTTTTTGTCGATAGTATCTTTCGTTACCGTTCGACTTATTATTGAAGAGCGCCTTAAAATATTCCAACATGCCAAAAGCAGGTGAGGTAACCTTCAAGCTGATAGTGGAGCCTAGGATTTTCAGCCAAGCAAACTTTGTTTAACACTGTTGCGTATCTACAAAAAGGTTAAAAATTGGATAGATAGACTTCATGCCGCATCGTTATCAACTGAAGCAGTGCCAATTCAATAATACAAATACTCTTTCCTATTTCGCTAAACATATTTTATATAACCGTGTGACATGTCCCTTATCCGTGTTTAAAGTGAGGAATTCTTTGTTGTTCAAATTTGCGTAGTATGAGGGACACGCGCATAGCACGCGACCCGCATGGGCACCAAGTGTTAGGGCACTTTTTTACACCAATGATTTGCGCACGACTGTCATCCATCGAGAGTTAAATAGGGGATCAGTGGTTACGGTTGTATTTGAAATCTGTTATAATAGTTTTAGCGTGTGAACATTTATGTTCGTCGACTGCTCGCTTAATATTTTACTTCACATTTGACGTATCAAGGTGAACTTTTGTTGAGAATTGAGATGAAACTTATGTGTAAAAATGAATATTTTGATTTTATCTTAATAACATCGCTATCAATGCCTATAATAAGTATGTACGTCAACACGTACAGTTACAACTAACTTACGAGCTCTAGTATCGAAAAACAGCAACTACATACCATCTACGTTCTACTTTAGGCGGAACACAATACGAAATATTAATATAAAAGTTTTGTTTGCAGCCTGTACGAATGTTTTCTTAGAATATTAGACACTAGTTATCAAGGAACTTTTAAGACTTAGAATCCTAAAAATTGTTTGGTAACTCACGTGAAGCTATCTAAAATTAACGTATTGTATGGGGATGATAAGGGTTTGGTGCAGTTTTATCGTGCGTTGCCCTCGCAAGCGCCGCCGATACCCACTATCGATTACCTACACGGTATTCATGATTCGATACACGTATGTATGAGCGTTAGTAGCTATGTAAATTCCGATTTATATTCATAAGATCTTTCACACATCGGTACCTTGATACCCTGTTATTGTTGCATCCGAGAACTGATAAATATTAATCCGCTCGGAACACTTCAAAATACCTATCCATCAGATACTAAATTTTTTTTATTGTTAGGTAAAAAATTTCAATGTGATTTCAATTTCAATTCTACATCGCCACATTGGTGGCCCCTTCTGTATTTATATTCGCATAACTGTACGCAAGTGAAATCGCTATCCAGAATCCGAAATTTACAGTTTTCAATTTGAAACGGGAACGCGCTAAAATACACTTCACTTTCTCTCATCTATCAATTACCAGAGTTAGCGTCCGCTGTAATTACTTCCTCAACGATTTCAATAAGGTAATATTGCGCGGTACAACGTGCTTTGTAAAATTACCTCTGATTACATGTAAGTCATTTACCTAAAAGTTAATAATCATTCTAATACAGCATACAATAATACGTTATTGCATAGTGAACAATATTAAGCATTCATATCATCTTTGCATATCTATGCAATATATATGATATTGCATAGCAACTTTGAAAAATATTACTATAATTTACATTTAATAGAAAATAAATAAAACCTTACATTTAATAGAAAATAAATAAAATTTAAATAACTTGTCCATAATTAATGATATTTAATAAATTATTAATTTATTTTGTTAACACTGTCACTGTAAAAGTAATATAGGTAGCACAAAATTACTTCACTTTACGGTGTAAGTAAGATTGATACGTTGTTAAAAGCAATAACTTAAATCTAAATTCTAATACGATAATGTTAATATATTTTGGTGATATTTATGAGGAAAAAAATGCTGATTTACGTTAATATTTTAATGGGAAAAACCTAGAACACGTTAATGTTTGTCACATTGAAAGCTGTTGCGTATGATCTTAAAAAGTGTACAAATATATTTTCACTACGTTAACATTAGTACGAATTGTTCACAATGCCGTCGTAATTATTTCGCTAACAAAGATCAAGGTTGCTGTTCGGAGATAAAAATTTTTTGTTAACGTTCGTGACCAGTCGTGAGCAGAAAAAAATGCGTGTAAAATTTTAAAGTGAATCCTAAAAAGGCGAAACGTAGACAATGGTTGAGGTAATAGAATGAACGAAAATCTTGAAAAATATTCAGCACCATCATACTAGTGTTCAAAAAATAATATATTCGCATGCATAAGATAAAAACTTGGAATTATTACAATTATTTTTTATAATTGAAATATCTGATGTGCTTCAACACTAAACGGAAGGTTTTTGACGTTTTTAGCATGGTGCCCATGTCCTATGTCCATCGACACGATACGGAAATAATTAAGTTAGTGAACCAGCATCGAGCCAAGGTCGCGGCATGCGGATATTCAAAACTTAATATTCACTTGTTGTTACCATCCAGAGAATATAACGTCTATAATATCGTATTCAACGTGTAACGCAATGTAAGTATGCCTTATTGCTCATCGGACAAAAAACACGACAATACCATTGACAAAGCCCCGCGAGCTGGCTTTTTAACGCTGCTTTAGAAAAACAAATATCTAACGATTTACAAAGGCGATTTGCAATGCACTTCGAATAGAGTAGGTATAAAGTTCCAAAAACATTCACTGAAGCTTAACGTCTTGTCTCTTTAGGAAAAATCCGCCCGGTGATGTATTTGCAAAAACTACATTTTAGTATTTGATGAGTTTTAAAATTTCAAACTGTTAATACATATACGTATATCATATATTTTTATGTCGAGTTTTTGTTGTTTCGGTCAAGGTGGAATATAATTAGGTCATAAATCAAATGAAACAAGGCTGAACTTCATCTAAAGGTATTATGACATGAGGTGAGTAATAAAAGCAAAAATTACTCATCTAATTTGCAGGATATATTTAATAAATAATATTATATAATATGTAAATAAAAATCTCAAATAATAACATAAAAAATAACTAATTTTAAGTTTTATTTTACTAGTTATCATTACAAGATTAATTAGATTTAATAAAAGGTATTACATTCAAAAGCAGAATCGCGAGTATGGCATAGAACGATACATCGTAGAATGACTTCATTGTATGTGTAAGTAAGTAAGTAAGGCAGTGGCGTAGTGCGAGTGCTATTATCTAACAGTGAAAGTGTAAGTGTGTGTGTGTGAGTCGGTGACGTAAGAGCGCCGACTGCGCGGGCGCCGAGCCATGCTCCACTCTCACTGGCGATTGATGCTGATTTTCGAACCAAGTAGGAAGTTCCAGGTGAACTAGATATCGTTTATTCCGTAAGTTTAGTGCTCACCTAATGAGGAAATAAAATTCTACAAAACGTTTTTTTTTACAATCATTTAAGAACGCGGATGGAGCAAACGCGTTGATGTCTTATGTCGCCACATAAATCACGCTAGTGGATTTTGTGATTTAATATTATTTTGGCAGTGTAAATTAAAGAGAAAATTCTATATATGAGTAGGTACACAGATTATTTTTAAATTTCAATATATTTAAAAATATTAATATGGAACCAATGTTTACATTTAACCAATATTAATATTCTACGTTCAATAAATAGCACAGCTACCAGTCGTCGGTGGTGCTGTGACTACATCGTCGCAACTATGGAACATATTATGCCGATCCTGTTGGTGTGCATCCTAATCTACCTATATGCCTATCTACCTATCTACATATATTATCATACATATAAACCTTCCTCTCGAATCACTCTATGCATTAAAAAAACCGCATCAAAATCTGTTGTGTAGTTTTAAAGATATAAGCATACATAGGGACAGACAGCGGAAAGCGACTTTGTTTTATATTGACGAGTATGCAGTGATTCTGCCCTCTTAGTTCAATAGTCCTAGTCCTAGTGTCAAATCGGTCGTGGATTCGATACCTACCCTAGACAAACATTTGTGTGACGAGCATTTTGTGTGTTCACCTGAATTTGGAAGTATTATACTCTTAATGTCTCACCTAATTAATCTGTAATTTAAATCCTTATGTAATTTATGATGTGTTTATATTGCATATTCACAAGTTGCTTGCGTATATTATATTTCTATATAATTTTGAAGTAATATTATGCTATCATATAGTTGTCTAACTCATAAATTGCTGCAGTAATTAAATGTATTTCAAAAGATAACTAATTTAAATCTATTTCGCTCTAAATACACCAGTTTATAGAAAGCTTTGAATCAATCAAAAATTCCGCATCAATTTCGCACTTTGATTTAATCGATCCAATTAACAAGTCGGACGCAATAATAGTTAATTGAAAATGGAACTTTTATCATTTCGCCGATATATTTATTAGCTGAAAACCCGTTTCGGATGCATTTCAATAATCCGCGTTTAATTAAAAAAATTGCTGTTATCGCCGTATAAATAAGGAATTAAAATAAAGTCAATGGATGCAATCAATTTATTATTTTAATTTAACTAATTGATGTTCATCGTTGTTAAAAAGTAGGTCTAGCCAACTTTTACAATGCTGATGGTTCCGTCTAGATAAGGGTT
>DWDX01003344.1:0-13280 GCA_018245675.1 Agara michaeli | reverse complement strand
ATGCACCGGGCACACATCCAGACTCTGAGTCACTGCTAGAAATTCTAAATTAGAAAAATCCAACAGTACCCAACCCGTGATTTGAACCCAGGACCTCCCGATCGGCAGTCTCGCTAGCAACCGCCCGACCAACGAGGCAGTCAGTTATTTCAATAATAGTAATTATTGCTAATACTTAATACCTCACAATTTAGTATCATTCTTAGGACAACTTTCATTACTTTTAAATAATTTGTTAAATTTTTTTTCACAATCTGCGGAACAGCATAACGAATATCCAAGCGTCTTAAGAATTTTATGGACCAAGAAACTTGGAAAATGACTTGTGACATCTTAGTCCTCAGAAATGAATAAAGAGAACTTGGCGTCACGTTACATACATATTTACAAGGGACAGCCGTAAAATATTATACCATTAAGGAATGTAAAGTAAAAAAAAGGCAAACTTATTTTCATTTATTTACGACGCGCCCCAATACCCTAGCCGGGCGTTAGTACAAAGTTAAATTCGTCCAAGCCCCAGCAAATTCCATCCCTGCGAGGCCCATAAGAAATTTCACGCGATTCCACCGAATATTTGCCGATAAATATATGCCAGTGTTTTTACATGGATTCCACGGATCCGGCGACGTGTCGATAATTGCTTTTTCGCGGTACTTTTCTCAAGTGAAATGTTTACACCAATCTAACCAAACACGACGGGTAAATTCATTAGCATATAAAGAGAATATTTTTTTTCATCAAAAGACGTTCCTACGTAAATGTTTAATGATAAAATATTCGCACGGTGCGGGATGCCGCGGTGAATTTTCGTCTTCACTCGCGGTTGTTTGTATTTTAGTATAGGTATTCATTGATTCGTAAATTTGATGTTTTATTAGGGTTGACTAAGTGAACGAGTTTTTGAATGTAGCTTTGAATTTATACATGAACTGCCTCGTTGGTCGATTTGACTGCGTCGTTGGTCGGGCGGTTGCTAGCGCGACTGCCGATCGGAAGGTCCTGGGTTCAAATCCCGGGTTGGGTACTGCTGGATTTTTCTATTTTAGAATTTCTAGTAGTGACTCGGAGTTTGGATGTGTGCCCGGTGCATGGCAATAGACTCACCACTTATTCCATTGTGTCTCTGTCTGTCTGTCTCTGCCTACCCCTTAGGGGATTACAGGCGTGATGTTACGTTTTTTTTTTATCTTGCTTACGCGTAATTTTACCTATCAAAAGTTCAACGTTCAGTCTTTCTATTTCTCAATGGCCAGCGAAATGTGCCGCGAAGCATTTCGACGTTTCATTGCTAACGAATTAATATACCACCGGAGATCTATCCACAGGAATGTCGGACGACGTCGCGAGTGTGCCGGAACCGAAAACATGTAAACACTTGTGACTTCTTCCAATTTCCCAAATGCGATTTGCATCACGCGAGTTGTTCGATATCGAAACGGCAATCGGCCCCGGCGTCCGCTTCTGTCGCTGACATCATCCGTGGTGCGCTCGTACGCTCCACCTAAACCCCGCCTACGTTTAAATTGCGGATATATCGCGAATTAAACGGGCTTCCTTTATCTGACATTTTTATGTTAGAAACGCTTTCGGACCGTTGCAGTGTTGTGTTCTGTTGTGTTGTGACAGTTTTACGAGACTTTCACTGTATATGATATGTAGGAGTGGTTTTTAGTTCATCCAACTCTAGGATTATTGTGACACTGTCGCGCCATCTGTGTATCTATGTGTATATTTTAGCAATCGCACGCTGCCGTTCTGTCTGCGGCGACGATGACGTCACGCGCGCGCGTGCACATAAACGATTTCACCGCAAACGCGATTCGATTATGAGACGAGCCTATCCTTATTTTGTGGGTTAGCTAATTGTCAATTGTGTGTAAATATACCGCAAATACACACAACACAACCTTAGGCTCAGCATTAACGGTCACTGCCCACTGAACCAACAGGCGAGTCGAGTTGTAATGTAATCCGTTGTATAATCTAAATAAAAGACCCGAGGGCAGCGCTAACACTTTTTAATCTATCTTTGACAACAGTTTTTGTTTTGAATGTAAATAGTATGCCTCCTTTTATTCGTAATAAATGAAGCGGTTAATAATTATCCTTATACCAACAGGACAACGGTAGACAGTAAATAGAGAATGTCGCTCAAGGGCGTAACCTTCAAAGCGGCCATTTCGACTGTCGTCGAGTCTATAATCAATAAAACCTGTATTATTTTGTTATTAAGCTGGCAGGTGTATGTATACAATAGACCTTTAATTAAAAAAATCGTTCATCAGTGATCATCGCATCAGAAAGTTCGCGTTTTATGTCTTCATGTTCGCCGGTTCGACGTCGCGCGTCACGGCCCGCCGAGTTTTTATAATCGCGCGATACTAGTACTACGCGCCCTCCATCCCGCTCCCTCTCGACGCCGTTCGGTCGACGCGTCTCGCTCATCGGTCCGCGGCGACAGGCAGTCTGGTGCTTTCGGGCGGCCACCGCGACGCAAACAAAACCCTAGGTCACGGGCGCTGGACTTATTTTCCCTCGCGTTCCGTGCCACGCTAGCAGCGTGTACATCGTAGTATGTACCTACCTACGTACACCACGCGTCTCCGGGCTCACGCGTTACACTCAATAGTAAGAACGCATCTGAATAACGTTGCGCAGAATTCCGTTTCCGGGAGGATTCATTTCAATGCGCCCAGTAAAAGCAATGACCTCAACGCGTTGCTAAGAAGCTTTTTGCTTTTTCATTTCCATTGAGACGAGCAATATTATCTATGTTCCCATCGTCTCTAAAATTTCTCAGACCAAATGCTGCTCTCCTGCTTCTGCTCTAGTTTAGTATGGCAATGGGACCGCGCAATGCCAGTACAGAACTATAATGACGAATTCTCAGTTGTTCGCGGTGAAGAAATCCGATAGTATGAGTACCCGGCGGTCGCGTATGCCAAGTAATACATTAGCATCTCATGCGAAAGGCGCACGATGCCAAGATATGAGACCGAATGACAGACAATCTGGCACTGGTCGAGTCGAGATTCACAAATCACAAGTCCAAAATGACAAATTAACGAAACACTGCTGACTGTCGTGTACTTTTCGCACTCTTATAAAGACGATTCAATGAAAATTTGTGAGATTTTCATTAGCGTTATAATGAACTGTCGCTATTATTTGAACAATGTTGTCTTATTTCGCTTTTATATTTGTTCAACTGACACGTAACTTACTATGCGCATATGTAACCGAGTATGGTATTATCTTGGCCGCTTACTTAATCGAACACGTTCTTCAGTTACGTTCAGCAGGTCGCTCAGAGCATTAACAAGTGTTCCGGGCTACCAACTGACTGCAGTTAATATGTCGCGGATACACCTACAAGTCGTAAAACGCTCGTTATATTAATCCGCAACTAACTCTAATATGGAATAATGGCCGCGCGTATAAGTTATGGGACGCGTTAATGTTAACGCTTGTATTAAAGCCGGGGCCGCTGGCGTTATAAACGGGGTGCGATACGTAACTGCCGCAAGACCACGTCTCGAGTTGTACCAGATCAAAAAGTAAGGAAACATATGAACAACGAATGTAAAGTCGTTCTTTTGTTTAAATATTCCATTTGCTAATCAATGCAATCTGTTCACTTCGCTACATAAATGGGTGTATGGATAGTACAGCTCCAAACAAATCCCTACATACCACCCTCGCTCCCATCCTTTTTTCGTCTTTCTTTAACGTCCTTTAAAATTCCTTTTGTGCTACGTTTGCATTTAATTTCTACAACACGAAAACTTCAAACACTTGGAAATTTGAAAACATTGCAACAAACGGAAGCCGCAAATCAGGCACGCGGAATATATTTTAGTATAATTTATATTATGTTGCAAGACCGTGGTGCGAAATCGTCTTCAGATTTGTCCGCGCGCTCGTACATTTCAAAAGCACCGCCTCACCTCAACTACAAACATTAAATATATTTTTAGTGGCAACAGGACACCGCGTGGTTTCCGACTGCGGGCTAACTCATTGCGGTGGTCTTTATTATTTGTTTTGCTACAGTTTTTATGGTTTCCCTTAAATAACGAGCGACTCACACGGGTCGCTTTATCGCTGTCCATTTTTATTACACCACTTTATTGCCAACGACATCTATTGCGCCAATTGATTAATATTCCCTTGGCGCCTTCTGCCAATTTAATGTTTATTTTTATTGTTAGTCGTTTCTATTGTTCCGTTCGTACAACCATAAATGCATCCAAAATTCTTTATACGTAGTTTTCTTGGCATGGGGGATTGCACTTTTCTTACTTGTTCTCTCTAGGTGGTGGATCATTACTTGTTCCGTTGCTAATAGTGAAGTCTACGCCACGAGAGCTATTACTATTGTCTATCTACAATTATAAATATAAATAGTTTGTTATTACGGTTTTCTCGGAATGAGCTCGAGCGTCAGTAGCACCGACTGACGGATGTCTTCCTGTCAATTTTTATGGTAACTAAAACGTCTTACCTACTCCATTGTGTCACGTTTAATTATCAACCTTAAGCACCTGTAATAAAACATCTATTTACGCGGCCAGTTGGCGTAGCATCTCGGCACTTTTCACGGATCCAATCGATTCTGTTCTGGCTCGAAACGAGAATAGGTGTCGTCATGAGACAAACGCGATCATCGACTTGACATCTTCCTGTGTTCAAATGATTTACGGTTTATTTATATACCTTCTTTCGTTAAATAAAACTTGACCGTTAATACAACAATGTTAACATCCTGTTTAGACATATTTTGCGTTATTACCCTCACTTCCGGCTACCGTAATTTTTATATCTACAAAGTATCAAACACGTACAAACGAGTGTTTGTTACCAACTCCGTGAATACAGTCTTATAATAGAAATCGTGTTTCGCCGTGGCTCATTGTTTTTGTCTTTGACACCTCCACAATAAACCGTCGAAAACTAAACTTACATTATGTAAATTGTCCGTATAGCAGTACATACATTTTAAATGCTAAATAATCATTGTTAATATGTACCATCTGTTGAGCGCGAACAAAAAGCAATTCATTCGCATTAACGTTACCGAGTGCTAACAAAAAAAAAAAATGAGAGATGACATCACTCCTCTCATTTTAAGCCGGTGTATATAGTCACAAAATGTTTCTATAACCAGTTTCAATTTGGCCGATCGGCGACGAATCGAGATCAATAATATAATCGTTTCGATATACAGTTATCGTTAGAACTAATTCGACCTAAATGTCTCGAGGCAGATGTCGTTTGGATTTTCACGTGGACGCGTTACGTTACGGCGTTCGTTTTATAGATAACGTGAAAACAACGTGAATCCACGTCGCCGTTAGATACTGCTATTCGACGGGATTTAATTTACGCTTACGTCAGACAATGGGCAATCTACATTCTACTAGCCCATTATATGTAGCGACTTGATCGCGGTGATTTTGTTATTATAGTAATTTGTAAGCAAATTATGTTTTGATTTTGCAATTCATGTTTACGCTTAATTTGCAATCCGAGGAAATGATTTACAACAGTGATTCAGCTTCTTTTCATATCTTTCCTTGATATAATAGGTAATTAATTTATTGCACCCTGCAATTGGATACAATAATTTAATCATCCATTTTCAAACTGCCGGCTCTTTGTAATATTTTACGTATTACAATCAGGCGACGCGGAAGTTAATACACACACGCGCGGAAGAATCATTCGCCCGAATACTATTGTGTAAAAGTGTACAGCATTTTGGGCTTTCAAAATGTTCCATGCGACATTCGGGCGCGACCCGTTCGTTCAAACGAGCGCCGTGTGCTATGTACCTGTACACACAAACTTGAACTTTGCGTGGGTTTTTTTTATTCGTAACGCGTATTTTTTTTTTCGTTTTCGTTCGCCAACACGTACAACGGTGGAACGAAACAGAATAAACAGCTCTCGTTTCGCTCGCTCGACTATTTTAACCGCAAGTTTTTGTTTCGACGCTTCGTGTTTCGGCTGTGCAAGTCTCACCGCACTTTTATATTATTCCGCTTCCATTTTTTTTTTGTGTTACCTCTTCTTAACTAGATTTATTGTTCTCTGGCGCGTTAAGTTTACTCTGACTGACCGTTAACGAATCGCATACCAAGGTAAATGTATGTATGACCGTTTAATTTATGACCGTAATTTATTAGAGTCTAGTGTTACATTCACATTTTGTTACATTTATTTAATTGCATTTAAACTTTAAATAGAATTAATTAACTTTTTCTAAGTTAACTATTTTCTAACTTATCATTTCTAACAATCACAATTACTTATTATTCCAATTATCCTAATTGATTGAATTTTATATTTTGCGAATCAATCAACGAATCATTTAGCGCGTCGTCAGCAAAATTGATCGCATTGAAACCAATGGAGCGGCGATTGGTCGGGTGTAATCGAGGCCCCGGTGGCAATGAACTTCAAAATTCGCTGCGCATTGAGTGCGTACTTAATTGTACGAGTGCGGTATACAAATCAATACACGTATACACATGTGCGAGGGCTATATGGCGATATGACGCCTTTTAATATTCCCTTTGGTTCGCGATAAGCGATAACCCATCTCACTCCTTTCGCCCGATGCCACGCATAACAACGCGCCGTGTAACTCTGGCGATGATGTCAGACCTCCTTTAATGATGCCCCGATGGCCGGCGGCGTCCGCGAGCGTAAACAACGCGCTTATTATTTCTTTTGCGCGCAAAATCTCTAAATAATTATATCCACCATCAAACCTTAGAGAGAAATAATAACAGCTCGCGTCGAGATCAATTACTCTTACTAAATACTTGTACGTCGAGTTACCAAAATCCCTTACCTCGCCTTGCACTCGCCTCGATCTTGCAATAATGTAATAACTTTATGGGCCCTAGCGTGGAACCGGTTATTTTGCAATTTGGCACGTATGCGCATTTGCACTCGTAATGGAGCGTTCTCGACCCTTGAAATCACCGCAACCATTTATTAAAGTAATGCTTCGCCAAGAGCATTATTTGGCGAAGTGAATCCATCACGAAAATGATTGAAATTACTCAAGCTTTTTATTGTTCGCTTTTATGAACGTTTCGCCCTTCTCGAAGCTTCTATATAACTGAAATCTCTTCACACGTTGAGCCCAAGCCGCGGGCTGTGCGTTCATCGAACTTTGCAATTTGGGCAACGTGCCTAATAATTAATGTATACGGCGTGAAAAAAGTAACTTGAAAAATTGCTACAAATTCAATAATTATAATAATAATAAATAATAGTTTACGTTAAGATGCAATGTTTACAATTAGTCAGCTCATCTGCGATTGGTCGTAGCGGGTGGCGTGACACGAGCCACTCGCACGATCGACATTACCTTGTTTACGGCAACTGAGCAACCTTTCGAAACCGCATTTCGGTGACGACGAAAGGCGTTCGTTCCTCCGCGACAATTTTCAATGTCAACTCGATATAACTGCCCGGAGTCTAGTTAGTGTAATTGGCCAACGAAAACGACACCTTTACTATGTATAATCATGTCTAATCCGATAACGTGGCATCGAAACGCGCTAAAGTAAATCGTCAGTACATATGTCACCTCGTTGTTAATATTGCAAGCGGTGCAGACTATTAAATGAATAGTAACAAAAATGAATATGCGTTATATGCAAATTTATAACGAACTCACGAGTATTCACGTGAATTTAGATCATTACTTCTACAACGCGCTATGCAATACAAAAGAAAAGCCATTTCTCGTAAACGATATTCTTCGAACTTTCAACCTGTCCACAATCAATTTGTTTGTACTTGGAAAACAATTTCCAGCAATGTCAAAAATGAAAAAAAAAAAGAAGAAATTGTGCGGAACGAGGTTACGTTTAAGTGGAGGTCTGGTGCCTTAAATTGAATAATGAACAACGGGTTAACGTAAATTACACGGCTAGTTGAAAATTGCCGGTTGTAAGCCAAGACAACGGCAGGGCGTGATGTGCCGCTCACGAAATGGCTTTAGACACTTTAATTCATATAATCCGCTGATACGAAACGTTAAAGTTCGCGTTCGCCGCCTTACCACCACAGCTGCAAACAATCTAGCTTAGCATTCTTCAACGGCAGTATTCTAGATTTACATTACCCAACTTTCATAAAGCGAATTGGATAATTAAGTACTTAAGGCAAAAGGAGAAGAAACGGTTCAAGTTGGAATTGAAGAAACACGAAACCGATACAAATGTGGAAGTATATTTGACAACTGCGGTACAAGAACCGCTAACACCGTACGGACTAAGGTCTTTCATTGACATCGCTACGATAGCTTTGGAAATTGTAATATTTCAATTACATTACAAAGAGTATGATTTCACAGTGAAGAACAACATAATGCCAACCAGCCAAAATGTTTATTTGAGGGGATTAAAACTTGCGTTAGTGTAACACGATACTTAGAATACACTAGACGCATCCTTGAATTAAAAAATAACGCTTTGACTTTGAATGCTACAAATTGAATAGATTCTACGAAGTTATTATATTACCAATGTTTGTTTTCTGTTTCCCTTTTGAAATGTGAACATGCCCCTTAACGTCTAATTTCAGTTTTAACTGGCTAAACTGCTTGCATATTTATCTCGGTCCGCAACATTGTTTCACGTCCATTCCCTTGTGATGTTCACGTAGCTCTAATATATCTCGGTGCAACGTGTGGCGTCGCTGTAGACTTAAAAAAGCACACAGCGGCAAATGGTTAACGACCGGACAGATGCGTCAATTGAAATTTAAGAGAACGAGAGTTATAAGCGATGATCCGACTGTTTGCGTAGTAGTAGACTTGCATGATTTCATCCACAACTATTGCATTGCGTTAGTTCACCTTCCAATCTGACAGGATTAAACTTTAATTTGTTTTAAATCATAATTATGTTTTTAGAACTTTTAAAAAAGTCGACAATTTTTGTATTCGTCACTTATGAAAAATACGTCTCTTTATATTAGAATAATTTCAAGCAATGTTGTAGTGCATTTTGCCGCATCGGTCTCTCGTTTTTAGTGATTACTCAGCTCGGTAACTACTACAGGTAAATGCGACATATTACCTAATTACTGTTTGTATTCAAGTGTAAGCGAGCAAATTTAAAGAAGTTGCTTCCAGAACGCCGTATTATTTTAATGTTCGAACACATTCGTTTCATCTGCATGCGTTTAGTATTTATTTTTTACTTCCAAATGGTACCTTTTTGTTTTGGCGTTGTAACTAATCGTTTCTGTTTTTGTTGCAGGTATGTAACCGGTCGAATGAAAGAATTAAAATTATCGTCGATTTGTTGGGTGCATCGAGAGGGGTAATCAGTAGCGCTGTTTTCAGACAGAAAGTCGTAAGTCAAACGAGATTTGTAAGGGCCAACATGCATTTATCACTCGCTAATTGAAATGGATGCATGCGTGTAAATTTCGTATACCTGCACATTGAGAGATTCAATAGCTGGTGAGCTAACTGGTTACATTACGTCCGTGTTTTGCAAATTAGAAAAGTTTATATCGTTCTCAATTCGCTTGTGCTCCTATTGTTACCACCACATAGTAATGGTCACGTTATTCATCGATTTTTTGAACCGACACGCTGTACAGTGTTATGTATTTCTATAGAGTCATTAGTCGAAGACTAATTTCGATCGCGTCTTCCTCTCTTCAGGTGTTCAGTTACCGTCTCTACAGATTTTGACACACATTCCCGTTTCTGTATTATTCTTAGAAAACGCTTCGCTCCTGTTGCTCATCATGTTATTAACCTCTTTGACGATAATTTTAGCGAACGAAAATGGTGTTCGTTTAGCTTGCCCAGCCGTTGATCAAAGCGTTCGTTACACCGCCGATTCTACAAGTGACGCATGTACTAATTGGTCGGATTACAGAGACGGTTGCCAGATTTGGTTGGTTATTATTCGTATCAGGGATTGATTTTAAATGTCACAAAACACTAATGCCGACGGAAATTTAATTATTTCATTATTTAACTGAAACTACTACATACATATTATGTAACGGCGTTATGAAGAATTTTGGAAATTTCTACAATAAGACAGTCACTACTATTCCCCGAGTTGCCAGCATCTTGTATGTAAATTTTTTCAAATGTGCCGTGCAAATTTTATTGGTAAAGTTATGTTTTACTAGCTCCATCACAAGGCAACCCTGGTTACGAAGCATCTTTTGCGGTGTTCGGACCGATACAGCCGATACGTACATGTCAAACCTTTCATGCTCCTCGTTCGTTTTCAACGTTCCCTTTGCGTATTTCGTTAACCTTGTTTTTTTTTGTTTGCTTTTATATATCGCTCGGAGTCTGTCGTGGGTTAGTAAAAATTGTTTTTTTTTTTAAACAGAATTTTTAATATCATTCGATAAATGAAACGGAGCTACGTCATCACATGCACTTCTGCAATTAATGATCATTAGGTATATGCAGATTTTTCAACATCTTTCGAATGTGGACAGCAACGATTAAATTTTGATTATAAAATTGATTTTATTTTACAATGGTTATATTTTATAATCGGTTTTGGAGAAATTTAATCATCTTACAAATCTTAGTAATCTGTACTGTACTTGTAAATTATGCTTTAATTGTTGCTATTTCAAGAGCCTCCAAGAAACAAATTGAGTAATTATTTTTCTCAGTATTGCGATATCGAAATAATCGTCGCAATTAGTGGGCATACGCAAAAAACTTTCCTCTTGGCACCGATTCCATTTTCCTCCCTAACACAGACGGAGCCGATCAACTGACCAAATGATGACATTAAACTTCGTTAAATTACAATCCATTTATACACAAGTCAGTATCGTCTTATAATTTTATTTAACACATTCAACTCCCGTTAAATTAACATGATTTTTTTTCAACAAATCTAGCACCACTGGGCGAGATAAGATCATATATATATATATATATATATATATATATATATGATCTTAATCTGTAATAAGAAAAAAATTATTTATATTACTTTATATCCTTACTGTTCCATTTAAAGTTCAGTCACTCTTAATTGTGGCGAGCTATCTTT
Organism: Agara michaeli; assembly: GCA_018245675.1. NCBI lineage: Eukaryota > Metazoa > Arthropoda > Insecta > Lepidoptera > Hesperiidae > Agara > Agara michaeli. The sequence continues at coordinate 2,202 of DWDX01003344.1, read as the reverse complement.
ATTTCGTTCAGCGTGACTCACACTGGAATATCCCGCCCTGTAATTACATCTCATTGTCTACTAGCACCGAAACAACGCGACGAGATGTGCAAGACAATTCCTCGAATCATCGTATCGTTCGTTGAGAGCGTTTTCCTTTTGGTGCGTGTGTCGCTTCACTCTCCTCTGCGACACGTGTCGTGTGTATCTATTTATCAATTGCGCTTATTGTTTGTACTGCGGCCCGTTTTCCTTTCATTTTTGGTACATTCGATTTCGATATTTTTAGTATGCAATTCGTACGTCGCGTTACGTTTCCCACTGTCTCACTGTTTCACCGTATTAGATTAGATCGTTATTGACGTAATGTACTTCGGATAGGCGTATCTTGATGACTTCTCTGTTTACGTCTTATATTTCTAGATGTTTATTAGCAACATTAATGTAAGCATTATGTACGTTTCTCGCCGAAGTCACTGTGTATGGAAAATATTTTTTTTAGTCTTAGACATAAGCAGCCATATGCCTCGCAGGACTCGTCGCCGACATAAAGTGCACGGAGCGCTGGCGTCGCGGCACTACAGAGTCTCCTCTCTTTCTTCCAGGAAAGCTTGCAACCCGTGTCTATCTCTTTGTTAACTGAACATACTGAAACTAGTTTACGAACGTGACGTTCATGTTTATTTTTAGCACAAATTATTTGTCATTGGAGTATCACTTAAATTTTATGCTATGACTTTTATAGCTGAAATTCATTACAATTTCTGTATGGCTTATATGGTATTAGATTAAATAACTTTTATTGACTGCTTATAATGCTGATTTATAGTATTCATATAAATACCTATTTTTAATAAATAAACATTAAATGTTTGCATATGCAATGGCAACCCACCTCTAAGGTCGTCTAAGAAGCGAACGCTTGAGCCTCGAGAAACAAATGTAGTGAATCTTTAAACCATAAAAAAGTGTTATGATTAAGGATTCGATTGATGATTTTAGGTTCGAAATGTGAAATTCATATTTCGCATATGATTTAGAAGAAAAACAATTCAATTACATTATTTTATCAATATCAATAAGGAGAAGGAATATCGTCGTTACCGATTGGGGTGATTTTGTTTTTTTTTTTTTTTGGACAATAGGACGTCAAACGGACGATAGGAGTTCTAGTATAATTGACGTTAGTTACATTTACGAGTTTATAGCCAACCACAACATATCACTGTCATCCAGGGTTGACTGGAAGACAATGCCGCCAGGCATTAGGTTTGCCCTTTGTAAACCCTATGTATTAGGTATTTGCATGAATAAATCAATAAATAAATACGTTTAAAGTTGTAAACGGTAACGGATATTACAGTGCCGCGTTACTCTCGCGTTACGAAGATATTTAGGTCCATGCGAATGTTGAAACACAAAGTCGTTATTTGTCCACTCACTCAAGATAAACTGTACCCGGTCGCAGCAGGAAGAGTCCGTTTAATATGTTTGCTCGTACCACTTGTGGCGAGAAATTATATGACGGCTGGCGACGAATAACTCTAAAGAAACGTTTGGCGAAACAGAGATATCTACGCTAACCGCCCTCTTAAGTATCCGCAAATATCCTAAATAAGAAGTCGCTTCCAAATACTCTGATGATATTCTAACACTTTGCAAACGTAACAATTGGTCTTGTAATTCTGAGAGGCGACTCGATTGTTATATTGTTACTTGGAATTCCGATACAAATTCACAATCAATTACAGAAATTAAATTTAGACATTACACTGTATATGAGTTAATAAATACGAAGTAAACAATGACAATAGTTACTCGGTAAACAGTAGGTACTTTTAGATATGTAATTGTTTTTAATGATGTTGCCTAACCACAATTCCTATGAGCCGCTTGAAATCACACCAGAGAGCAGGGTACAGTAGCTCTTAACACAATAGAACAGATGGATATCTCAAAGCAGTCGCCGTAGCTGGCAAATTGGTTGTAAGGTTATTATTCCTAACTGGAGAATATTGAACTAGGATATATCCCCTACAATGGTTACTAACGAGTAAGATACTTATTAATCGAGACTGTAAATGATGTATGATCGACTGCCTCGTTGATCGGGCGGTTGCTAGCGCGACTGCCGATCAGGAGGTCGTGGGTTCAAATCCCGGGTTGGGTACTGTTGGATTTTTCTAATTTAGAATTTCTAGCAGTGACTCAGAGTCTGGATGT
>DWDX01003343.1:0-13281 GCA_018245675.1 Agara michaeli | reverse complement strand
GATGTGTGCCCGGTGCATGGCAATAGGCTCACCACCTATTCCATTGTGGGACTTAAACGTAACTGGTGAAATGTGTGTCCTCTCCCTACCCCTTAGGGGATTACAGGCGTGATGTTACGTATGTTGTTGGTAGAAGAGCCGAAAGGTGTTCGTGTGGATCGTAGCCATGGAAATTCTTAGCCTGTGTCGACTCTTATCGAAAATACGCTAAGCATTTTCCAGTCAAAACATTGAGGTTTGTAATGTGTATATCGGAGGAGGGATCCGAAAATAAGCTTTAATTTTATCAACATTACACAGTTGACTATTTGAATATACTTATATTAACTGTATTTACAAACACGTAATTGAATATATAGTTACTATAGTTGTCTGTGTATTTAGCACGTGGGGCATCGATTGCGGCGTGCCGCGCGCCGGCGGCTTTGCGTCGTGGCGGCAGATGTTCGTGGAGCGGCCGCGCGTGCTGCTGCACGGCTGCTACATCAGCAAGACGTCGTACCTGCGCCACGGCGAGAACAGCTTCCAGGACCAGTTCTACAGGCCCTGGTACCTCGTCGACTACTACCGATACCTCAGGTGATCTCAAGCTGCCTCAAACGTTTCGATATAACTCTTGGAAAATATTATAAATAAACATTTATAATAATACTGTAATTATATTTGGTATCCAATATACTTTCATGTAGATATTTTCTGTCCACTTCTAAAATGGCTTAAAAAAGATTTTAATAAGAAATAAACAGCAATTGTGTATAAAATGTCGCATGTAAATCTTACTAATATGTATATTATGGTGTAGAAAATCATTAAATAGAAAAATGTATAACCAGGTTCTTCCCCGAGGGGCTGGTGTTGTCGTGGACCACAGCGGAGGAGCCGGCGTCGTGTGTGGGCCAGCTGCGCAGCCGCACTGCTAAGCCCTCGCTGGGCATCATGGTGGGCCACTACCGTCTCGTGGGCGACCGGGTATGCTTTTTATTAATAGAAATAGATAGAAATGTATGTTCATACATTTTGTAGAGAGTGTAACATCAAAATTTATATCATTTCACGCTTCGAAATTGTGAACGCGAGTAAAGCGGATGTAAATATTTTAATAGAGAAACCTTGACGGCTTTGAAGCGTCATGGTAAAGTTTGGGGACGCGGGCAAATCCTCTGAATAATCGGTGCTTCTTTGAATATTCAAGTTGCGAACCATTCTAGGTGTAGGTATCCTGTTGTCTATTGTGAGATGTGAGTGAGAAACAAAGACAAACTTTTGGCTCCTTCTAATGTGCCGGACCCAAAATAAAATTTTTCGTTGTCGTATTTTTTTAATTATATCTTGATGTGTCCAGACGGTGGTGATCGTGGTGAAGAAGAGTACGGAGAGCAAGAGTGCGCGGCCCGCGCAGGGCAACACGCGCTTCCGCGTGCGCAAGCAGCAGCAGGAGAACGAGCAGAGCTTCCACATGGTGAGTACTATGGAGGAGCGACAGAGACACTCTTATATCAAGGCGTTCATATGTTCAGGGTAGCAATTAGCATTTGTGACGAATCTTGGTAATAATATTTTAGCGTACGTAATGGTATTCTTCTATCTATGGAAAACGATTTCTCCTTGTTGTGTCGTTTATAATCCTTAATCCCCCATAAGAGGAGCCTCAGGTTGGTTGTGTCGACCAACCGACCAACTGGATTTTTTATTTTGAGACAGACAAATAAAGTCGAGTTCTAGTTTTTGATAGCAATAAATACAATACCGCTCTGAGTTCTCGCTACCTCTGAATCAATTGTGAACGAGTTTCGACACTGAGTTGCATGCGTGTGTGTGTGTGTGTGTGTGCGTGCGGGCAGGAGCTGGAGCTGCGCGCGGCGCGGTCGCGGCGCAACTGGCAGCTGACGTGGCGGCGGTACGCCGTGAGCGCGCGACGCGGCGGCTGGACCGCCTTTGAGCTGCCGCCCGCGCGCTTCCCGCCCTTCGCTTTCAGCCCCGTGCGCGCGTACACGGCGCGCACGCTCGACCCGCTGCCCGGCGCCGCGCACTGATCGCCCACTCCCCCCACAGGTTACCACTAACGTTGCCCTCATGTACACTCTCAATAATAATAATAACTGGGACAATTCCACACACACGCGTATGTTTCAAAATTAGGCAATTTAATGCCTGTGTTGCGGTAACCGGACAGCTGATAAGCATACATATATACATGCAATACAATACTTATATAGATACTTTTATTACAGCCAGGCACAGCACAAACCAATGTGATCATCGCATAAATGTTTGTCCTGGTTGGGAATCAAACTCACGACCTCCAGTTTTTCAGTCAGGGTCTGTAACCACTCGACCGTAACGCCAGTCAATTGAGCGACGGTTGAATTTAAATTTGAAGCAGCTTTCCGTATGACCGACTGAAATCCGCTTTCAATGTTATTTTTTTAACATTGACAACCCGGTGGAAAGTAGCAAATCATAAAGTATTAAAAATTTCTGTTAGCAATTAAATCAATCTCAAATTAAACCGTCATAATATGATTTCAGATGAGCCAGCACGTCGGGGAAAGAAGCACGAGGTTTATACGGTTGTTACTTTCATGACTAACTTAAGTGTATAGCGTTAAGGGCTTAAAAAGTCTTGTTTTTTTAAGTATGCAACACCAAAATATGATTTCCAGTGTACGCTAGTTTCCAGTGTAGTTCCAGTGTACCCTTTTTCTAAACGATTTCATTGAAAAGCCTCCGCGATCACAAAAATTCATGGTTGTACATAGTTTAGTATTGACATTATACAAAGTGTCATATAATTTAGTTTCTGTTTCCATTCTAAGCTATCGGACCTCTCATTCTGACGATTCTGTGCAAATCACTATATACTCCTCAAAAGTATCAGCAGGCGAGTGAGGGGCGAGGGGTGAGGGGGGATTGTGCCCTCCGCTCGATCTCTTCTCAAGCTCCAAGAATCACAACGGCGTCGAATACTTTGTTGATATTAATTGTATTACAAATTGTTTTTTATATATAATACTTAACAAAAAGACTTGGTACAATTCGATTTAAGGAAATCGTTCAGTTTTTAAGCAATTGATTTGTTTATAAACTGCCAGCTATATATAACAATGAGGTTGTGACAGTGGCGAATACGAAATGATACTACATTTTTTTTCTTTTTATTTATCTTTAATGATATTATCACTTATCTTTTATTTCTGTGCCGTCTTTACCCTCTCAGCTGCATACCGTTATGGGGTGTTAATATTATATATGTACTTATAGTTTATGCGTAACTGGAATAAAGTGCTAGTGCTATTGTTGTTTCTTGAATTTATGCAAAGTCCTACAATTTTATACTTATTGTATACCTATTTTTATATACTAATAAAATGAATATATATTTTTTCACTACGTGCATTCCGAATTTCGCTGTAGATCCGCGCATTTCGGCTCATATTATTATTTTGAATTAAGTATAAGTTAGATACGCTCCAGGCTGGTAAAATTTTTTTTTTTTTTTAAATAGGTCGCGTACTGTGCGTATATATTGGTGGTTAATTGTACGTTGTAAGCACTTTAAAACGTGTTGACTACACTTTGTAGACTAAGAATAATGTAGACAAGCACTGAGTATGCAAACGGATGTTTGATGTATTTTATAATATTTAGTATGAAACTGGGCTACGGACTAATCGTGACATTAGAACGGTAAGAGATCTTTTAAATTCCACCCCTAAGAGGGTAAAAAGAGGGGTAGAAAGATTATATGAAAATTAGTCGAAATTAGAGTAAATTAGTGAAAATTAGAAGAAATTAATGCTGGTCGATTGATAGAAGCAATCTTCTTCAAATCGCCACAGAGTTGCTTTGTATCATTGTACAATTTCTATTTCCAAACTATAACATCATTAAAACTGGCTTATTTGTTCATTGATAATACGAGTATAACTATAGATTTAATAACTATTTTTGATGTGTTACAGTACTTGTTTACCAGTGTATTTTATGTCCATGGTCACCTATATACATATAAATAATATACATATACATAGTATTTGCTTGGTTGGTCAGTACGTCGTCATAGACTTTTGATAGAATTGATCATCCATTAAACAACCGAATAATAAATTCACCTACATGTCTGTTGGATTTTTTATGTACAAAGTATTTTCTACGGTATATTTTTTGTGTACTTCTGTGTTATGAAATGTTGAAAAAGAAGTTTTGTTGGTTTTATTATCATTAACTTTTGACATAATTAATTGTCTATGGATTTTGATTTAATTTCTAATAAGGTGTGTATATAATACATAAAATAGTTTGAAAAGTTATTTCGGTATCGTTTATTCCGTTACATTACTAATGGATTTAATATGGTTTTGTTCCAAGTTTATTTGTTGCTTTATTCGAAATAGTTTAATTCGTCCAATACTGGCTGACGTTAATCGATTGTCAAATTATGAATTACCGGTTATTGTTAATCGATTATTAATCCATTATCATTAATCTTTACCTCGTGAATATCCTTCGTTATATAAAATTACTGGTACTATTGAATTTTTGAGGTAAATATTAAGTACTTATAGGATAGTTTGATTAAGATTATAATATATATGTATTTCTCGGCTAAATGGTTATATATATATGACCGGTAAAATTTTTGATGTGTATAAATTTGTCGCTTGTAAGTCAGTGCTGATATGGTTCATTTTGCTAGTCGAAGTTTGGGTTCTATTAAATGTCTAATTGTATAAATGTTGTTTTATTGTAATTACGATCGTCTATTTTTTCTCCCTTGTTTATATCAATGTGCCTACTTATATGTAGGTTACTAAAACATTTCATATTAGTTATCATGCCATACTTATAAACCATATTACTATCACCTTAAACAGTCGCAAGCGGCTACTAACTCCAGTGCATTACACAGATAATACAGATATACTCAGTCGGCAACTTGTTCCTTTTAACCGTCCGCCTGAAAATCGTAACAACCAGTCAAATCACGTTGGTTACCGTTGTCTATAGATATGTTCGAGTCCAGGCGGTAAGGCTAATCCTTTGCTGGTTTTGTAACAGATCTTTACACCTTGAACATCCTCATGTCAACATTCCAGGTCTATTTTGTGCCATCCGTGCCATTTTGTGCCATCCGATTTTACATTATCTACTTATCGTAAGTTCTACTTTTCTATTACATGCTTCTTATAAAAATCTAATTCTGTGTAGTACAAAATTGTATGTTTCCTTGTTCTCTCAGATGTTTATTGGAGTCTTAGTTGTTTTTAATTTCCTTAATGCAATTGTGAATTTTGATTTAAATTTTTTCGATTCAGAATAATTAGGATACACGACCTCCGAATATATGTCATAAAATACTTTAACTATTTCATTTGGTTAATCATATTATGTTATTACATTTACACGTACACTTACACATGATGTACATTTACACTCGGTCGAGCGTTTTACGATGGCGTAGACATTTGTGATTCGATTGCTTTATTCATAAAATCTGCTTGCTTTATTTTCTGCACAAAAATTACTTATATATCGAGAGACATAGTTACCTGCAGGTAACGACCGAGTAGTCGGTGAGAAAAATACTTGGGTATTACGGTTATTATAGAGGATACCAAAAACAAAATGCATTCATAAATGTTTATTTAAGTTTTATTACATTGTTTTAAATAGTTATAATATTTCTAGAAATAAAACAGATATCTAATCTATAAACTTTATTTTTGTAGTATGTTTCAATAATTAATCTGCTTATTTACACTCGTCAATCTGTGCACACGGCGAGCGCCCCGGAGCCGCCTTGAGCCCGAGGCGGGTCAGATGAGGCGCTCGCTGAGCCAGATTCAGGAGTCCTCGGGGGGCGGCGGTGGCGGCGGCGGCGCGGGCGGCTGCAACGCCGGCTCCGTGCTGCGGCGGCGCACCTTGCCGCGCTTCTTCAGCATGGTGGCCTGCGGGACGCAGCGCTCTCAGCCGGGCGGATCACGGGCCCGCCGCGGGGCCCGCGCCCGACCCGCGCTTGGTTTTCTTCAGCATCGTCGCCTGCCGGTCACACACACCTCAGCCCGCGCCCTCGCACCGACCGCGCTGGCCGAACCGCGGGACCGACCCCGACGCCCTCCCGGCCCTACGCCTTCGACACCCTTCACCCAGCCTGGCCCCCTACTCCCTAACACTACAACTCCTGCTAGTCAAATATTGTGTACTTGCACTACTTTGAGGATTTGAATTGTTTAACAGGCTGTTAATTTAAAAAAAAAATATCACGAGATTATTCAATTTACGATTTAGCTTTTAAATTGATAACGAACGATTCGGTTAATATTTGATTTTTACTGTACTAAAAATATTACACGAGCAAAGAAAAATGCATTCATCATTCGTTTGCGTCGTAAGATTAGTAAATCTACCTATATACGTCACTTCGAATCTCTCTACAGATGTCCCACGCTTCGGCCCCGTCGACACGGATTTTGGATATTCGTTTTAAACAGAGTCTCAGCGACACACAACGTATGCAACCAATCACAATCGGAGCGGGCTCTGGCCGCGTGTCCGCTGCGCACGTGTACAGCAGCAAGCGGGCCGAGCGGGCCGAGCGCGCCGGCGGGCGGTGACCGGCGACGGCGGCGTACCCACACGACCGCGACAAACCCACAAGGACATAACTCAGTATAACTAGTAAACGAACTAATAAAATCTACAAGTAAAACTATTTTACTCGTTAGTTCACTGGATTATTCGTATTATAATGTAAGCAACATATTCATGAAATTCACCGGCGTTTTGTGACTTGCCGGATTCCACGATGATTCTTCATCACAGTTTACGTTTCGCGTATATAATTATCTAGATTACATTTGTAACGTTTTTCAAACCAATCTATGTACATGGCTATACTACTTGATGCGCTACTACTTGTAATTAAGCAGTTTTAAATGTCCAATATCATATTTTTGTAGCATTATTGTCGTGTCGTGTGGATACACCGATGTCCCGTAAAGTTACACAATTATTATAATACCTATGTTTGCAGAGTGATGGTTCTAGGGGCGTGCGGAGCGCGGTGCGGGGACGTGTAATCGGATCGCAAGCAAATAATATTGAACAAAATGACTTCAAAAGTTCATATGTGAACACTATTCAAGCAATTTTAAATATATAAAAAATTAAGAACAACACGGCTAAAGCACGTAATTACAAAATAGTGAAATGTTGTGAGAGACGCCACATTGGGATATAAAAAATATTTTCATGCGAATATTGCTACCGTACAATAGTCTAGGCAGCTAAGCATCGTGTAACAAATGATGTATTATAAAAAATATGCAATCTTATTAAATTGTACATTATTACGTTACTCAATTAAATTAAAGACATTCGAAGCAAGAACATGAACACACCGTTCCGTGTTTTGATTTTAAACAGTGGTTCGAGGGCAAAACACGTAATAGCCCGCTGGGCATCGTCGGGTAGTGGGCGTGGGCGTGGGCAGGGAGACGCGGACGTCGCAAGGAGTGCGGCCGGAGCAATGTGAATTGGGGCGGAGCGAACTCCGAATGGAGAAACGCTCAATGAGAACGGTCGGCTCGAGTAGACATTTTATGGTACAATTTTAACATGTCATTCTTCAGACCAATTTCAGTTGACATTGCTGGCAATTTCATAGAGCGGTTATAATTTTTTTAAATTCTCTTCGCCGAACAGAAAAAAGGTCATTGTCACACCCAATATAAAATGAAGCAACAGAATGCAAGAAAAACTTTATTACCAAATGGAAAGAATACAACATATTCTCTGTGAAAATTAATCTAAAAAAAAAATTTGCTTTATCACAAAACGACATCGAAGCAGTATACAAATAAAGCGCAGGTAATATATTGGGTTGTAACTACGTGTCTAATTACATGTACGAATGTTTTTGGGGTAAACATTTTTTGTCTACGGTTTGCCCAACGATTGGACAAAACCTCAAAAACTATCTTCATGTCGTTTAGTTGAAAATCTAAGCATTTGTAAAATAAAAAAAATTAAATAGAGTTCAAGAACAAATATATAATCCCTCCTGTAGTTAATGTTACCTAAGCCCGACCTCTTACTGACGAAGGATCGGATATAATCAGTGTTTGTGATTTTATATGACAGATTGATCATTTATTAACATCTTACCCTGACACAATTAACAGGCTTATAAGAATATTGTAGTTAGTTTATAAGAAATCAGCCTGTATTTTGATAAGAAGTGCTTGTTTTTTGTTTCAATGTTAGTATGGTTTTGAGTATTATGAGGCGAAAAAGATTGATATTCAAAATCATATCAGAACTGCTCGATAATCATTAACTTTTATTTACTGAGGTCATCTTTTATGACTGATATTTTATTGGCTGCGAATTTTTAGCTGATCTACTGTTTGGAATATAATTAGGTGTTCAGGTATTCCTAATTATATTCCATGACAGCCAATCTTCTAGCCCATACATCGCAAGCTTACATAAAACACATAGTCACGTAGAATGTAACGTGAGATGGTAATATTTTTAGATCGTTATGTTTGTGAACTTTTGAGTAATGACGGTGTGCAAGCAAGAGGAGGGGCGGGGAGGGGCGGCGCGGGTACCTTCAGCGCGGACTTGAGCACGACCACCTCGCTGGGTGCCGCCACCCACGGCTCGCCATCCACCTGCACCGGGATCTCGCTCTTCAGGTTGATCTTGATGTGACCCCCCTGGAAACCGCGCAATCGTTACGAGGAACCCCGTCTTAGCCACCGTAGCTCATCGGAGCCTCAACGGTTGCTAATACAATGTAGCTATCACAGTTCTGTGCACATATTATGGACAATTTGATTGGCCCGCTGCAAAAACAGTGTGTGTCACCATAGTACAGGTTCTGCCTAGTTTTGGATCAGATGGCCGCGTGTGAGGTGTCCCAAGATAATATTTATATTATGATTCTCGATATATATTGTGTAATACTCGTATGTGCTGGTACCTGCGCTATCCGCATGGCGCTCCGCAAGCCGGACTGGATCTGTCCGAGGTGCACGACGCCGGTGACGCCCACCACCTCCAGCATGCCGTCCCAGTGGTTGGGCTTGTTGAACTGGTCGTCCTTCTCCGGGCCCCACGGGTTGGCGCCCGAGCCCCAGCTGGGGACATCACGATGAAACTCGAAAACCATCACAATGTAACCATCGAAAAAAAATTACAATACAGATAAATTACAGCAACCTCATTATCAGTAGTTATTCCTGATATAATAGCATCAATGAAACAATAGGATAAAACTTTTTTTTATTATTATTAAAGTTTTTTAAAACAGCTGATCTGTTAGTTCATCTTAAATAATAATTGCCGCAGGATGTGCGCAGAATTGTCCTTAGATATTATTACTATTTTGGGTCGTTCTGAACTGTGCCGGTTTACCTGAGGATGTTCAAAATGATGATGCCCTCGACGGCCGGCAGCTCCACGGGCTTGCCGTCCACCTCCAGCTTGACGGCCTTGTGCAAGTCCTTGCACATCTTGCGCCCCACCATCTTACGCAGGCCCATCTTCACGTACACACCTTTGTTTCTAAGTCTGTGCACGCGAAATCAAAATAGAATCCCGAAACTAAGAAATCGGAAAGTAATCATTGAATTGTAAGGTGAGCTATTCTTTTGTAGATCCCGAAGCGTCCTGACATATTAAGTTGTCACAGTGGGTTTTCATCAAAAAATCCTACATAGCCCTACCATATCCCAAGAGTTAGAGTATCTTAGGAAGATGTTCTTTCCATAATCAAAAAAATGTTAGTTATTCAAGATCAGGGAAATAATGCAACAAGTACATTACTTAACATTAATAACTCTGAATAGGTAAGGGTCAGATCGTGCTGTCTTGTGGGAGGCGGTTAAAGAGCATAATTACTCACCTGCTATTAAATTTATTAGGGTTCTCTTCACGAGCATTGTGGAAGTCGAGGCAAAGATCGGCGTCTATTCCTATACCGAAATAGTTATTCATGACTAGAATCTGCGAGTTATCTTCACTCTGCGAACCTGTCCAGATACATACTTCTATTAATAATCGTGTATAAATTGTGAAGCTAACTAACAACGCTTACTACAACGGCGAGGGAAAGAGAGGTACTGCGGTCCGGTACATCTCGCTCTCTCCACCTCTCTCCGCGTACTATACAGAAGCGCTCGGCTCGGTCGGCGTAGCACCTGGCAGCTGCTTGGAGAGCTCCTTGGGCTCGTCCTGCTTGTCTTCGGGGTGGAACACCACGGTCCAGCGGTCGAGGCGGATCTCCTCCGCGTCGATGACGTCCCGCAGCAGCGACAGCGGGTCCTCGTAGCCCGTGTAGCCCGAGCCCCAGCGCAGCACGCGCGCCAGGTCGTTGCCTGGCAAAGACAGTGACACCTCGATAAAGGGGTTTTCTTTTTTCTTTCTTCTCATGTCCTATATCTTGTTTTTTAAAATCGTGTAATGGGTTCCGTTTCATAACGAGTTTATCGGATGGAAAGCGAGGCGCGCTTGCGAGAGTGCAGAGTCATTTTTGTTTATTTGATTTCACTCTCACTCTTAGCCACGCTCTGATTGTTTGAGATCATCCGATAATATTACTTTGCTTATAAAGGGAGACATGTTACAGGTAAAGTGCAAGTTATATGCTAGAATCGTATTTTTGACGGATTTTTTCTCCCCACCTATTACAGCCTGAAGGGCTTACAAAGCCTAAGTACGTTGACTAAAACATGACCTTCATAAAGTGTATGTACCTTATGACAAATAAAACGATTTGAATTTGAATTGAATGGTAACAAGACGAGATTATCCGGTTTACGGTTACGTAGGGGAGATAAAGGCATTGATTCTTTAAAAATGTCTAAACATTACATTGATTTATTGATAAGAGAAGTATTTGGAATTGATAAACATACCGGTGCCGAGCGGCACAATGGCGCACGGTGGGTTGGAGCACTGCGAGTCCTGGCCCACGTTGTCCAGACACTGCAGCACCCAGCCGATGGTGCCGTCCCCGCCGCACACCAGGATCTTATAGTTGGGGATGTGGCGGAACACATACAACCTACCGACATGTTGTTAGTTGAGAAGACTATTGGGACAGTAAAGGATGTTGTTGATACCTAACTCAATTATTGACGAATTCGGTTAGCCTATTTGATTCAAAGTATGTACAGTTAAGTAAAGTACATTTTACAGAATTGTTGTGTCATTTTCCTTTTTCGAAAAAAAATTTAGTTTTTGAAAACGCTCTGTCTTGAAGTAGGGAAGATTTACAGACCGGGCTGGTGTAGTTTGAATAGGCAGAAATATAAATTAGCGGTAGATAGAAAACGTCACTTACCCGGGCAGAGGTCCGCCGTTCTCCAAGTCGAACACTTGGTAGGGGTTGAGGAGTTTGCGGAAAGAAGAGATTAGCTGGAAGCCCTGGCAGCCGCCGGACTTGACGTTCACGAACACCAGCAGCGGCTTCACGCCCGCGGGGACCATCGACGGCTCGATGCTGGGCAGCAGCATCACTGTGCGGACGAGGTGTAATTGGGGGAACTCCTTTTAGTGCATCGCAATCAGTACTTCCTCTAACCACAGTACTGGCTGTGTTCATTATAAAGCACGATAAATACAAATTCGAATGAACACACGCAAGTTCTCCTCATAAATCGATCTTTTTTTAAGAATACAAGAATAATTTTGGTGTAATGTAGGTCTATGTGTTACCTATAAAATAAAAACGCGAAAACGCAAAGCGTTACTTCACATCAACGAAGGAAACTTAAGCTATGTTTTAAGTAAAAAAAAATTGTTTGTCGTGAATAAGCGCAAACGAATGGAGGTGGTTTAACTCGTGATATACCTAGTCGTAAATGTACAAAGACTTGTAGCTTACCTAATAAATGCTTATCTTCATATTTGGCCTCTCTGAGCGCGTAGAGCGCCTGCACAGCTTTGTTGGCGTCTTCGTACGTGATGACCATCGAGCCGTACTCGTAGTAGATCGGCCCGATCGATGTGAACTTGTTCTCTGCGCGGACGTCATCAACAGTTTATAATTACCGCCCGACGCCAACATGAGCTCGCGCCGCAAGGTCTCTCGTCAGAGCGAGATCATTTCAAAAATAGCGAAGTTATTCATGAATCTTTACCAGTTTCGTCAAATCGCATTTCTTTGAGCCGCTCAAGAGTGTCTCTGTGACAGAATTCCTTTGAGTTTATTGATTAAGGAAACCGTGAATGAGAAGCTTTCACTGTACTGTTGATTGTATAAGGAGGGGTGGGGGGTGCACGTACCGGTCCCGAGGAATTCGACGAGGATGTTCTCGTAGTTGCGCTCGGAGAGGCCGGGCGGCAGCGAGGCCACGAACAGCGCGAGCGTGGGCCCGTGCGGGTCGCGGCGCGGCTGTAGGTAGAATCGCGCCAACTCCATGCGCCGCACCGACTCGCGCGCCAGCCGCACCACGATGCGCCACGGACGTTCCTCGTCTTCCAGCACGCGCTCCGATACTGTACGTTAAAAGTTTATGTATGTAGTAGCATTCTATTGGTCTACCCTTAGCCTCTGGCCCTATGCACCTTGCATGCTACATAATATTGTAAGTTACAGTGCTTCTTCAAATATAGGAGAACACAACCTGCTATGTCGTGATGTACTAAATCATACATTCCTAAGTAATAATAAAAAATCACACTAGGCTAGTGTGGTAGACTGTGGCCTAGAAACGTCTCACTGTGACAGAAGACCCGGTCTAGCAGTGGACTAATAACATGGGTAGGAAAAAGAAATAAAAAAACAAGACATTAACACAACTAAGGGAAGGTGAAAATAAAAGGCGCTGGCGCGCGGGTATCACCGCCGCGGTCGAGCAGGATCTCGGAGCAGCGGTAGTCGTGCGCGGCGCGCGACGCGTCCAGCCCGAAGCGCTCGAGCGCCGCCGCCATGAGGTCGGGCACGCGCTGCTGCCCGCCGCACTCCACCGTCACGAAGGCGTCGCTGGCGCCCGCCACGCGGCCCGGGTACACGCGCACCTCGCCGCCGCCGGTCTCCGGCTCCCTGCGCGAGCCGATTGTTTTATATAGAGTCCCGAACACAAATAGCTACGGATAGTGCGAATTAGCCCAGTTAAATGTTGTTGGTGTTAATGACAATATTAATTCATTAGTTAGTATTTAATTCAATTAATGATGAATGTAGACGAAGCGCGCGTCAGGTTTGCAAGGACAGAGATATTTGGCACTCGGTGCTTTCTGCCTACCCCGTTAGGGACCTGGCGTGAC
>DWDX01003342.1:0-13283 GCA_018245675.1 Agara michaeli | reverse complement strand
GTAGCATTCAAATGGTGAAAGAATTTTTGAAATCGGTCCAGTGGTTTTTGAGCCTATTCGTTACATACACACCCACATACACACACACACACAAATCTTTCCTCTTTATAATATTAGTATAGATTAATATTAATCCATATGTTATCTTTAAGAGTGGTCGAATCTTAGATATAAAAATTAACTGTAATTAGATAAATAAACATAAATGTGGTTTATAAATTAAAATAATCACATTTTTTTGGCAATTTATGTTATAAGTCTCAGCCCCATTGCTCATTTTTGTCATAAAACACATTTTATCTGTCTTTCTTCTAAAAGTAGATTCATTAGTTCCAAATTTAAGTGTTGGGTTCGAAATAAAGTGTTGACTTCGATACTTATATTAACGGAGGGAAGATTGTTGAGTAAGAAATTAAGGAGTTGATTCGGCTGTCGAGCAGTCAGTAACAAATTATATGAAAATACGTTACATGAGTATCTTATCTATTAACTGAATACAAGGCAAAACAAAACAATCTTGAACAATGCTATTGAGCATTTATGAATAAAATTTTAAAGCGGTAATTTTAAATTAAGGTTTTGTAAATAATGTGTGTTCAAAGTTTATTTTGTGCTTAGTTATTAAGCACAGTAAAAAGTAAATTTTATTAGTGAAAATGATGAAAATTCTTCGATGCAAAAGAAAAACTTAAAAGAGGCCGCGGCTTAAGTTTACAAGCAAATTCCATTGAATAAAGTTTGAAAACTCCTATAGCTGAAAACTGTTGCAATGCGTTGAAACTGTACCTTTGGTATCGAAGAAGACTTAAAAGTTATTTCAACACAACTCGGATGCAATATTTAAACTTGCAAACAACAAGGAGCTTTCGTATTTCGAATTTATCACTACGGACTGAGTACTATGATAAAAGTTTTAATGGAATTTATACAAGGAATTCCATCACAAGACGGAATTCTCGAATCAAATAATACAACTTTTAGAGTGATGCGAATAAATACTTTTAAATATTTCGTAGTTGTGATGTCCTACAAGAACTGCACAGTGTAGTATTGTTTAAAAAATCGCGAAAGAGTAGCTACAAACACATTTCACGATCCGCGCAGTGTTGTAGCATGCTTGAGTAGGATACAAAGTGTCATAACTATTAAAACAACCATTTTATGTTCCCACTGATGAGATGGAATGGGTCTCTCCTTAGTATAAGGCCATAATCTGCAGCGTTAGCTAGAAATGTTGTAGTTAAATCAATAAAATTCCTTTTTTTTATTAATATTAAGATACTATACATAGTTGAAAATGTTTACTTTGTATGAGTTCTAACCTTATAATAATAAGATAAATATCTCTTTTATAACATTCACGTTTATGAATATTTTACCTTATCTTTTGATAGAAAAATAAGAAAAGTTCTTGTTACGCGAATATCTTCGAAATCTCCTCCGTAGGTAGCAGCTACGTTTATGAACGTAACACGATAAAGATAATCCTGCCAATTTACATAATACCGGGAATTGTAGGAAGCTCGGTGAAAAACGCGCTTTCCGCATTACACGGAGGCGATAGTCTTTTTAAATAAGGAGCACAAAAGAACAGAATTATATCGTCAATATTCCTGTAATATTTTTAAACATTGAAATCATAGAGTATTTTGTTATAATGTTAATACGCTGTTAAGTGTAACTTAAATATATTTTCGTTCATACTCCAGGAGACTTGAGTTTCCGAATAGTATACAGTTATTGTAAAAACATTAATACAGTAAGTTAAATTGCCAAGATATAATAGCAGTAGTTTGATATTCGGCTCATGTTTTCTTTTATTTATAAACGATTTATTCTCTTTTCATAGAATAAAGAAACGTGCTATAAAATCGAACAAATCAGCATTTTTCTTTTATTCGTGCATGCCGGATTTTATTATAAATTTTATTAGTTGATACTACGTTTGAAGTTCCGTATACTTTGCAAAAAAGATATAACGAATGCCGAGGAAGTTTAAACATGAACGTTCTCAAATACGCGGCAAGGTAACTAAAAGTATGTAGGTACTCCAGTATTATAACAATTTTCTATACTCTTACAATAGATAAAAAAATACCTACTTAGTAATGCTCACGGCACTTTACTTGTACTTTAAAAAGGTTGAATGTACTATTTGAGATGTAAGTACAGGGGAATATCTTATTTCAAACAGCACCTGTTTTTAACCTGCAAATGGTTACTTAAACTAATTATGTCTATGGAAGTAGCTGATTCCAAGTTTCTTGCTGACTTGTTTGATTGCACCCATAAAATAAAAAGTTCTTGTACGGGGCCATGATACATTAAATACGTAATTAAATTTGACTACAAATGATTACTATTTCATATTTTGTGCTGCGTTTTCTGTCTATTTTAGACAGAAAACGCAGAAACTCCTTGAAAGCCCTGACAATCAATCCTTATAGTTTTCTCAATATTAATACCACTCTACTAATGCATCGGATTTCTCTGTTGTAAACTCCCTCCGGCTTTCTGGATGCGTAGCGTAATATCATATATTACCTAAATTATGAACTCCGTCGTAATATTGCGGTATATAATAGCTACATTAGTTCTGTATTTATGGTTATGACAGTAATAATGCAGTGGGTCAATGCACCAGAAACCGAGTAAACGATGCGTTAAGTAATTTGAAGATCTCCCGGACTCGTTAGTGAATTGCTTAAATTCAACTTGGGATCGTATGAATACAGATGATTAACACAGTTCGACTTCGAACGTGTATTGGTGACGAAATATATATGGGTACTTGCACTTGGATAAAGAAAAAGGACTTGGGTTACCTTTGACTGTTCGTAACTTGGGGTTGGAAAAAGAAATTAGGCTTAAAACCAGAACGACTATGAGCTTTCTAGACTGTACCTCACTTACTATCAGATGAACTCAAATCACTGATATCAAAACAGTTGATGAACTGATTTCAAATACGGGACTTTTGTGCATAATATTGTGCTCTGAGAAAATAAACTAACCGCTATTTTCATACGATCCCGATTATCCCCTACCTCTAGCGTAATTACAGCAAATGCATTAGCTCATTTATGTATTATGCTAGTAACGATACGGTCAGTTAATACACTGAGTGGGTTGGTAACGATGCGCTGAGTACCCTCGGTCCCCCGGCGCATTACGGCTCCGTTTGAATCACCACTCAATTAATTAAGGCCGATGTGTGCCGTGGTCGCATCTGTTTAACAGCTAATTTCACTCAGGATCGAACGCCCGCGGCCGACACGGAAACTTATACGATCTGTATAACTTTATCTTAACATGAACTAATTAATGTGGAAGCTATTGTGTGTATAACAATTTAGATTATAGTCGTAATTATTTTTACTCTTCGAGTAGAACACATAATGTATTTTGTAGTAACACAGCGTTCTGTATTTTTGTGCGATACATAGTAGCGATGATCTGTATTTATTTATTAATATTAATTCCTAGTTACTATATTTTCCGCTACGAATTTATTCTAAGCTTTCATGCCTCAGGAATTCACAAAAATATCTAAGTAATAGCTGTTTTCATCGTTAACACCGGTTTCGTATCAGTTGTTTTAATTGCAGTTAATGCACCTTTATCGTTAATAAATAGTCCGATGAAATATCACGGCAATTCGCACACGCCGCACGTGACATCAAGAGAGCGGCGCTTATCTGGGACTTAACCGGTTTCCCGTTCATATCCGCGCTTTTAATCTAGCGTGCGAACGTTTTTCTATTTCTTTTTCGCGTATTTCATCATCTTTCAATACTGCAAATGAAATGCTCCGTTAGGGGATTTTCGTTAGGAAAATTCAGGTCAGACATTTCACAAATTCAAATTGTCTTTTATTCATTATAATGTATATATGTACATACACTCAATGAAGGTCATGCATGTTTTAGTCATCGTTCTGCGGGTTCATGCGCCCTTAAGTCTATAGTAGACGCGTGTTTCAATTATATATCTCTCGTTCTTGCAGCGATATAAAATGTGAGCCTTGTATAAATTTACAGTATATTGTAAGAAAGCAAATGTTAAAAAAGGTCTTTATAAGGTACTCCACTTGTAGGTAATGAAAGTCTGTTTATGAAAAGGTTTATATAAAAATTGACGTAGCAAAAATTAAATAATAGAAGTACTTCATTGAAATAGTAAAAGTTTGCAATATCTATTCTGTATTCTGTTTGTTTGCCATCACATTTCCATTGGAATTTTGTATAAAATAATACGCACTTCATAGAAACAAAATACTGTACAATTACTTGCGAGTCTATACCTATCGTATTATCCATTTCGCCGTGTATTTCTATATAAATCTATGAGAAATTTCTAGAAACAAGTGGAAGCGATTGCTAACACTGTGACAACTTCATTAGTTCGCGATTGTTCGACGCTAGAACGTGGCACGTGAGCTTACGAACGCGTTCCTCGCGTCCCCAGACACATCGAATTGCGTACGTGCTTTAATACTTCATGGATTGCACATGAATGCTATCTAAACTTTTACTTGTTATATAACTTTCTTCTTATTACTCATAAAACCTATTGATTTCATATAACACTAGATAATGTCGATTCACTACGTCGTTATTGTTCAATGCTAATTATTTATATAATATAGACAAAGTACAATTGTTGAAATAATATTATATCACAATTTGAAGTTATGCGTAACAAGCAACATATAACGTCTTGAATAACATTTCTATAATTGCAAGTACAAGGATAACCTTGCACCTTATTGATAAAGGATCCAAATAATCAATTTCCGATATTTAATGTTCTGTCATTTTCTTTTCCGATATTTAATGTTCTATAATAATTAAAACAAGAAGAATGAGCCGGATAAAACATATAATACTAGCAGTAAAGGCACCAGGCAGGTATTGACAGGGTAATGGGGAACGTCGATGGTTTGTTCATTCGTTTTATAATTGAATTGTATAGTAAAAATTGTTCAGGAATGGCAATAAGTTCAAAACCACTTATTAAAGAAAAACCCTCGCTCTCTGATATTGGGAAAAGTCGTGTCATAGATTGTTGCCAGGTGGCGTCCATGTTCATTTGTGGCCTACATGCCCTTCAGTTACTTCTGTAAAATGTAAAAGTGTATTATTGCATGTATTAATGTTTGTGATGCATTCAGTTGTAATAATAGCAACTTAGGGCATCGTTAGCCCGCTATTGTATTGGTTATGTCTAGCATTTAAACAGGCAACAAATTTAAATTACTATTCTGCTCGCAGTAATGCTAATGCACACACTAATATAGAGCATTTTCATAATTGGAGATAAAAAAAATAACTCACCTTATAATAAATTATTCCTTTTTTCATAAAACGCTTTATGTTAACTACTAATTGATTTCATTTAATCTCTTTGCAGAACTTTAATAGGCGATCAATTTGAATAGACATACTGTATGTATCTTCCTATTACAAAAGTCTCATGGTTCCAAAAGGTTATTGTTAAGCTGAGATTGTTCGTTCTCCTGTGTGGTATCTGAAGTTCGTCGTAGCGCGAGGCCTTGCTCCTTGGTACAACGCATCGATTTACTCGCGCGTTCTTCTACCTGCCTCACATAAAGCCTATTCATATGCCCGCCCTTGTCAGATAACATATACTTTTTTCTTATACTTTCCCATGAGTGTAACGTATATTTAAGCATGGTATATAGAGCGTATTGAATATTAATTTAATGTGCCTTCTTACTAAGATTAAATTGAGTTCCATCCTGTGTTTACATATCGGGTAATAAATGACACTTGATGGATATATTTTTTTATTTAATTAACCTCGCACACAGGCGCTTACCACCCGATGTATTTTACGTAATTACCTTTGTCGCATCTCGACGTTGCAGGGAAATTTGCATTTGGCTCAAACAGTCAGAGCTTTAAGTGGACAACAAAGATATAAAACACAAAATAGGTACAAATTAATTTCAACATCTACACAAACGACAATGTTCAAGGAGATTTTATACACAAACTTCACGACGCTACAGCTTGCTATTGTATCAATACGTGTGACAATATACGTATGTATATTGATTTATTAGCGCATTAACTGTCGCGTTAGATATGCGACATAACGGAGTATTTGTCGAACTATATAAAACTATAACATCGAAGCGCAAAAATACGTATAAAACAATATGTATAAAAATACACAATTTCGACTGATTCTTCCTTGTATCGCATTCACTTAGCATAAAGAATGGATCGTTGAATACGGAAAGGTGGTTTATAGAAGTTTAAACTTTTTTTGTATTAAGAACATCAAAGTCTAAGTAGGGTTCATGAATTATTAAAAAACACTCTCTTTGAAAGTCAGTTAGCAGCAAATGGATTTTGATCATTTAGTTCAATGGACTTGAGTAACTCTACAGCGAGTTTTTACTTGTAGCGTGTTTTGATACATCTTTGGAGAATTTATATTAATTACATTTCAGAAGATCCACACAAATAAAGCCATCTTAAAACAATATTAGTAGAAGATTTATTCATCAGCCTTTAGAATTTCATCGTTGTATACTCCTCCCGTAATTGAATCGACTCCAACTGATCTTGGACCTTCTAAAACCCAGTGGGTTCACCTGAAAAATAAAACACAAAGTACAAAACAAAAGAAACATAAATGCATGTTAGAAAATATGATATATAATTTATGAATCTACAATTAATAAATTCTATCTAAAATATATAAATATAGGTACCAGTTCAATGATGTTACATTTAATATTTTGTGAAGTAATGTCTGTAAGTGAATCTGCCTTAATTTAGGACTTAAGTAAGTTAGTAACAAAATAACTAAAACCCGAAGAACAGAACGAGCAATTCACTGACGAAGCCGCTGAATAATTAAGTATCTAAACTAAAGAAATATGCAAATGACGCTTAAATAAAATACTCTTACTGATTAAACAATAGACAAGGATAAATGAAAGCACTCCGTTCAACTTTTGCTATGCTTCCGTGTAGTCCTTAGTAATAGAGGAAATTCTTAATAATAAACAAGTTCCTATTAATAGCCGAAAGTTATTATGGACTCACCTCCAATACGTAATAAGCTCAACGGAGTTAACGTCGAAGTTACGAGAATATTGTAATTAATTCCATATAAGCTGTTCCACGGTAGCGGGTATTAGACGTAAAAGACGTTTATAAATTGTGCCTATAACTTGGCCCACATCTCGTGGCGCTATGATCGACTACGTTTATCACGCGCACAAGTGGCACATCAATGATGTAGCAAGCGGTGGAAATTCGCAAAGTGCCACATTTACGGCTACTTTGATGAGGTTACACTGAGCACGATTGTGTTTGATTGCCCGAGAATTTAAAGGTAATGTTTATCTCGTTACCGATATTATTTGCCTCATATGAGCAACGTGCAATAAATTTATTAATTTATATTTACTATATTCATTTCTTAATTATGCTCATGTGGTGTGTAGCTGAGATCCTTTTAAATGTGTTATGTTTAGTAATGTAAGTTAGTCTTAATAAAGCACTCAATTACTCAACACGTCTTTCAATAAGAACCCAACGACAGTCCAAACACTATACTGCTTAAGCTTCAGTTGCTCTAGATACAGGCTTTGATTAACTTTTTTTGACATCACAGTGCTTTTAAAAACACACTATTCACTTTGAAATTATGTAAGTAATAGAAGAAACTACTAACATAGTTAAAGCAACATCCATTTGGATAACGATTTATTTATTTACCGAAATGTCCAAAAATTAAAACATAAATCTTTATCAAAATGACGCCCAAAACCAGGTAAAATGATGAAATATTTCCCGCATATTTGCACGTTAATATTGGATACATATAACTAAATATTGGCATGTTCATATATATGTATAATGTGGTTAGTACCTATCATTGCTATCGTTCAGAGGATCATAGGTTTTATCTAAATCCTAATACTCGATATTTATTCTGCGTCGGAGCTTTGGTGTATTTACTATTATTTATGAGTCCACAATACAAAAAATTCTGATTTGTGGCTTCGAGAGCGCAGCGTTATTTTAACTCATTCGTATGTATCTGACTTTCCCGAAAATTGAATAAAAGCGTTTCAATAACACCACATAGAAAGAACACAGTGACGCGAGCATTGCTGCTTAGCGGAAGGAATCGCTATAGCAAATATGTATTTCTAGAAGGTACAAGTTGAAATACTATAATAAAAGTAAGTAATATTTAGTCGCTACGAAGAAATGTTGTTTCTCTGTCAGAATAATTTCCATAAAATATTCTAAGTCGTGTTTTTCTATTTTTAATAGAAAATAAAACAATGTTGGTTGTAGGTA
Source organism: Agara michaeli (assembly GCA_018245675.1). Classification (NCBI taxonomy): domain Eukaryota; kingdom Metazoa; phylum Arthropoda; class Insecta; order Lepidoptera; family Hesperiidae; genus Agara; species Agara michaeli. Next base: position 4,932 of record DWDX01003342.1, on the reverse strand, counting down.
ATCCTTTTGTCTTGCCTCTGCTCACCGAGTTGTATCATACGGGAACGTGCGTGGAAACAATAACCAGATATGAGAAAGGTCTATATATGTATGTACATATGTATATCAGATAAAAATAGAGGTTTCTCTGAAACATATTCTTTTAGTTTTATCTTTCGTCAGATATTAGGAAAAAATATCCGAAGCAACATTTAACATATACGTATTATAATATTGTACTAGTTATAAATATCTTCTTATTTGGAACGCTTTAGTTATTGTCTCGTCTACTTCTAAAGGACATAAACTAAGAAAACTTGAAAGTAAATTGATTTACCAATGGTTTTGTTACAAAGAAAAGTTAAGTACACAGTATGTACGACTATTATTAATGTAAAAATATACAGAGATCTTTACGGCTAAATTATTACTCGTTTAGAATAGTAACAATAGATATTTAAAATATGTATTTGATTGGGAATCTATTATATATAATTTGAAATAGCCGTGGGTAACAAAATCGGAATGATTCGAAGTAAAAACTCTATTTAGTATAGATATAGACATAGTAATGAAGCAAACAACGTTTTATAGCAATTTCAGTGTTTGACTACAGATTATTTATTTTTCTACAATTTAATAAAACTGAATAGGCAAAGAGTTCCGTTTAGGTAAGTATACATTCAATTACATTACTCTTACCGAGAGGGAGACTAAATTTCTTATGAAAGCAATAAACATTAAAATGGAAAATGTTTAGGACCGTAGCTTAGTTATGCGTCTGATGTAAAACTTACCTATTTATCTACAGTAGCCTAAATAATACTTATTTATCCTAGTATTTTACAGAGTAGTTGTTTTAAATTAAAATTGGTTAACTCATTAAGCCAAAATGTTATTCACGGTACCACACAAAATGCCATAATGAAAGTTATTCAGATGGTCGGTATATTTATAAAATCCCTGTCGTTCTGACCGTACAACGCCTGGCCCTTCAATGGAATATAAATTTCTCAAATTCGTATTCCCCGAAGTACCTACACCGAATAGAACAGACCCAATGATGTTGTTTTATGTAGTTCGGTATTTTCGTCGAGAGTTTTGAAACGCAACTAATAAAAAGCCAAACGCTGCGCAGAAATTTGACCGTTTCGGTAACCCCTTTACGAGTTTTAACAACTGGGAACATACAGAAAAAATAAAATTTCGTAACTCTCGTTTTAATATTAATTTTGTGCAACGTCGTCATTGTTGTGACGTTGTGATGTTATTAAAATACGCGTAATATACTGAACGTAATTTATAATTCTTATCTAATGACGTTAGTTTCTACGATTGGTTTTCGACCAGTGGTTCTGTATTTCGGGGGGCTCGTTAAATAAATAATTGGTCTGGTCGGGATGGGTTGCCCATAGCCTCTATCTCCACCAATTCCTACTGGATGTTGCAGCATGCTCCAGTATTCTGCATAGTAGCTGTATCTTTGTATGAAAATTTCAAAAGTATGGCGGGCACACATAAAAAATTACCTAAACGTACTTAGTGTCTGGAAAGCACTTAGTATAGTTAAGCGTTTTGTATTGTTATCTTCAAATGGAGGTGGATATCTCACCACTTAGCTTTGTGAAACTGTGACAGTTAAATGGCATCACAAATATCGAATTGGTGTCTGTCGTGTTGCAAGTCCCCGCGGCGCTCGCGGCTTGTTTGGCGTCAAGCCAGTCCGCGCCATTGTGCTCCTCACTTGCTGCAGAGGTGAAATATAAACTTTTACTCGTCGAACTTTTTGCTGCTAATATTGTTACACCACTAGCAGGTTACTGGGACCCCGTGCTTTTTTCCCTTCCATACTATTAAAGTGACAAATGATACGGACTCAATACTGTGTCCTTAATAATGGATTAACAAAATCTTTTAAGATTGATCATTTTTTCTTCTCTGTAATTTGCGTCTAGTTGAATTGTTAGAGACCATTACTAATTTGCCGCAGTTCCCTCAAACTCTACTTTGCTTGGTATTAGATAGCCGTATCTATATTTCTTCTACGAAATTATATTTTATTTATTTATCCGTCAAACATATTATTTACCACTCGGGAACAAACAAATGACTGTTTAAAAATTGTTATTACGATTATATTTAAAGACTATAGTTGAACATAAATATGCAAATTAAATAGATAATATAATCAAATACAGAAGCTGAAAGAGTACCTACATGACATTACAAATACGGAGCTATTGGAGATAAAGGAGAAGAACATCGCGTGTAATAAACCTAATGTGCTAAATAGGAGCACAATGATAAGGACGTGGCCGGGGCGGCGCTTTAACTGCATCACAAATATCGAATTGGCGTCCACTGTGTTACGGCTCCCTGCGGCGTTCGCGGGTTTCCTGGCATCACGCCAGCCGACGCTGCTGCCGACGCACTCGCCAGAAGTGGACGTGAAATAGAGAAGTACTCGCATTTCAAGAACTCCAAAATTAATGTTCGTATGGCCGTTCAAACTGACAAATAATGTACTTATTTAGTGCAGACATAACACGAGCTACTTGTGCTTCTTGTGACAGGTGAAATGTTTTAGTAATAATATATAACAGTATGATCTCAACAAATGTTTCGTTTTACTTTGACATTAAAAAGGTCATTATTTCTACCTACCTACCTATCTTATTTCTATCCCTAAGCTGCTGCTGGCCATATTGTGTTCTGGTTTGAAGTAGCGGCCCAATTTAGTCATCACGAGTCTCAGATATTTATGATTGATCTTAGACACCTTAATACCTAAGGGATACAGAAACGCAACGCAACGTAATCATGGGCATATCAAGATTTCGAAATTTCGGTCACCAAAAACGCCATCGATTTCTTTTCAATACGGAAATACATAAAAATAAATAAAAAGTTCCTCATCGATTTCACGATCCGCTCACCTGAGGTGAGGGAAACTTTTAGGGCTTTCCCCTGAGGAGTTCCATTAGGAGAATTATGGAAGTTTTCCAAAGTTGTGCGTTTCTTTTAGAGGCACGATGCTGTCAGGGTTGAATGATTTATCAAAGCAAAGAAAACTAGATGTACAAAATGTTACAGTATTCACTAGAGCATTATTTTATTATATGTATTATGTGTGATCCCACATGTTCTGGCGAGTTATTGAGACCTGCTTAAGTACTTCGACAAAAAATATTTTTTTTATATATAAACTAACCTAGCAAACAGGCAGACGGGCCACCTGATAGTAAGTGGTCACCGTCGCCTATGGACATGTGCAACATCAGAGGAGTTACCCATGCGTTGCCGGTTTTGAAGGAGAGCTCTTTTCACGCCTTTCTTGAAGAGCCCCATATCATAGCGCTCCGGGAAAGCCTCAGATGGAAGTCCATTCCACATCTCACACGCACGCGGTAAGAACGAACGTTCTTACCGCGTTCGAATGGAGATAATGTGTATTATCCGGCACTGGAACATAAACCACTAATACACGTGACGAGAAAGGTCAAAATCTCAAAGTAACTATGATAGAAATATTTAACACAAGAGCCTTACACGTATGAATGAGAAAATACTTCTAAGCAAAAAGCGTTTTCGCTCACGAATAATACAACTACATATATGTTATTACAGCTCCACTTAATCTTCTTTTGTTACGAGTTCCGAAAGGATTTATGGGGCTTTCTTTTCTTATTTCGTGTGCCCGAATGCTGTGATTTTGATAATAGATACGAGTATGAAAGCATTGCCTTGTACAAGGTTAATAACATGCTATAATAAAATCGTGCGTTCAATTAACGTACCTTCGCTGTAATGGGATTATTTCAAAACGTAATTGGTTTTAGTAAGGGACAAAAATACGTTCAAGCAGCACACCTTCGGCGTAATTAAACATTAATTTTGCACGAGCATCGCACCATCGTTCCACTTGCGTAATTTCTAATTAAAGTCAGAAAGCTGTGAGCTAGGCAATACGGCTTCGTTACGTTCACGCAAGATTTCTTGTTAGTAACAGTTATTGGTAAGAGTAAACTCTACAAGCATTGTAGTTTAATGACATCAATTTTGAATCCGTCGGTGTTGTCGAGTTGATGCCTCTCGACGGTAATGCAAATTTCCCTCCTTCTGCGATGTCGAATGGCGTAGTTTCCTGGTGTTATTTGTCACCTAAATTCGGCTGTCAATCAGTGCGGATTGTGTCGGAGGCGTTTGAATAAGTAATTTAGCGATTAGGCAACCTACCTATGTATGTTATATTATAATATGTAAGTGACTGTAATCGGAATTAATCTCTGATAAAACATGTACGCGCCCTCAAATTTTATTGCAGTCAACGAACGTGTATATAAATGGTAACGTAAAGAGTGCAAAAACTTCCACAGAATCATGGACGCTATTATTTTACATTGGAGGTCAAGGCCTTATGTAATCGGATAAAATCATATTGAATATAGCAAAGTTACTACGTACATTATCATACGCTATTATATTGATTCCGTTTCGACGTGACAGCAGAAATTCCGAAGAAATTTCCTGCTATTTTTCTGAACGGAGTCACGCCAATGCGCTATAAATCTTGTCAGAAAGATGTTTATAGCGGGGTTAAGCGGTACACTAGAACGGAAATGTATTTAGAAAGTATAAAAATGTATTATAATAATGCAAATAAACGTCAAGGTCAAGACAAAGTCAAGGTTGTAGATGCTTGTGACACTACAATTGTAATACAAACTACGAAATGACAGTCAAGTTTTAGAATATTATGTTATTCACACTCAATGTTTGTATGCCGATGATATATTTTTTAAGCAGTGATAGCCTAGTGGTTTGAATTCAGCCTCCCACTCCGGGGGATCTGGGTTCGATCCTGGCTCGCACCTCCGATTTATTACGTGCGTTTTATAAGTAACATTTAAATATCACTTGCTATAACGGTGAAGGAAAACATCGTGAGGAAAC
>DWDX01003341.1:0-13284 GCA_018245675.1 Agara michaeli | reverse complement strand
AATGAAGATTCTTAACTATTCTTACAGCTAAGGAATGGCTCTCTAACGTCTGTTTTTTAAACTTACAAATGTTTCGTCTTCACCCCTAACATGCATGACTTATGGGGATCATTTTGGATAATTAGGTCAGTTTTGCATTTTTTTGCAGTTCTGTCACTGTCGTTCCAAATGAGCGATATGCAAATTCACTATTGAGTTTATAATACGGACACGCATTCTTAGCGTCAAAATACGCTTAACGATCAATTAGATCAAAGAGAAATTAACCAAGTGTTGATTGTATTGCGTTAGATATTCTATTATTTTGTTTGTGTTCTGACGTTGATTGAAAGTTGTAAAAGGCTAATATTATTCAAATTAAAAAACTATACACGTGATTCGTACTCATAGAGGTACGCATTAGGAAATGTATTGCGTGGGAAATAAACAAGTGACTACATTAACACTGATTCCGGGAAAATGCCTACCCTGGAACAGAATAAGAAATCCCAGTTGTTTCAGGCCACTGATTACTCGTACCACACTGAGATTTTAAGACTTTATTTGATTGTCACGAACATTTATATTTAAAATTTGATAACATTAATAAGTACATAAATGATATTATGAGACAACAATAATTATTATTCACTAACCGTACAGTTTTATGAATTCCATTCAAAACAAACAAAAACTAAAACTAGAGAGAACAAAAAATAAGGTTTAAGTAAACATAAAATGAGACTGAAAGTAATTAACGTTTGCGCGACCGTTCCAGATTGTTTTCACTTTACGGATAAACAGATGAATATTCAAATTAATGAGTTTGAAATACATTTTAAAATGCAACCAAGCGTGCATTCCAATTTCGAAGACAAAACAGTTCAACGACCACACAGTTTGAAGGTTCATCAAACAATATAACATCATCAAGACGTCTAGAGCGTCTAGACGAATCGCCGGGAGTGAAACGAGGTGGCTTTTGAGATATTTGATAAACAGGATTAGTTTATCGGGACGATATAAAAATAAACAGCGTTAAATAGCTAACAGTCACGGTACAGAATAGAGTCATTTTCATTATTATATAACGTAGCTTCCCCATTATTATCATCATTAACATCGGATACCCTTTAATATTCCACAATTGGACAAGGATCTCTCAGAAAGAGAAAGTTAAAACCAAATGGCAATTTGCTTTGATCAAGTGCGGATAGTAGACTCCATACACATTAGACCGCAATACGAAGAATTCTAAGATGTATAAGTGCCCTCTTAAAAACGCACACAACATTTAAAGTCAGAGGAGCGCATCAGGATTTGACCCTCATAACTCCGGAGAGAATGAAATTTTAACTAGAAAGTGAAAATACTTCATCTTCATATATTTTTAATTAAACCAAATATATATGTATACATTAACAAGTCCAAATGCAATTTTAAGTCATGCCTAACGAGGCAAAATAATTAATTTGACATAAACGACGTGCGTGATGATACAAAAGTATCACGAGGATGTACTTAAATAAACATAAACTCGAAGATTTGCGGTCTAGAACTGTTTGGGCTGTTGGATTTAATGCTGAATAACAATATTTACAATGATGACGTTGTTTTGATTAATAGTCTTGTCAAATTTTGATCAATAAATAATAGACACCTTTATAAGGCTTGCTGATATATTCTTAGAACGCCTAGGTCTAAACAAACCAGTAGACACAAACAGATTGGTGATGCTAACAAGGTGATCGATATCTTCCGCCTCTCAAATTACTGAGTAATCTCGGCCCATAATTACTCAATTTGCGCAAGACAGGGGACGACGACATCAAAGTATCGCTTAATAGATTATCGTCAGTATATAAACATGTAGGTACGTTACTTACGTCCCAATAAAAACTCATTGATACGATCACTAGGTCAACTTACACACAATCCAATGGAAGACGTAATGTTAATTGTCCACTTATACTCTGTACATTACAATAAATAAGAGCAACGACTACTTTGGCAAATTAGATACATTTACTTGTCGTGATAATCAAGACCACGCCCAAGAGTAATATAGATTTACTTTATAGGCGATAAAACGACGCATCAGCGAAGATAATTATAAACGGAACGGACGCGACCTAAATACTGTTCGTGAACGCTATTTCCAGACAACGGGAAGGTATGTCAGGTGAGTGTCGAAATGGAAAGCTTATTATGCGTGTTTCGTATAAAAATGTCTCTTGGACAAATATATTTTCATATTTCATTGTAACCGACAGGAAAACTTTTCAACCCTATTCACGAAGTTGGCAAATGTTTTCAACCTCTCAATTCCGTCTACAGAGAGCATAATTCGTCCAACTTCGTTCAGCCACAATTCTCAAACAGCATTTTAATTAGCTGACAAATGAAAGGGGAGATCGGTAATGAAATCGGCAAACTTCAGTCGCGCATGAAACGACATCAAAACTTTTGAGCGTTACGGGATAAAAGTACGAGGGAGAAATCAATTTTGATTGTGCGAATAGAACGCTGTCCGTAAATGCAATAAAAATATGAAAGGGACAACATCAACGGCCATTCGACAAACAATAGCCGATATACGGGATAGCAGCAGACGGGATGCAAATAACAAAAATCGATACGACCGGTGAACTCAGCATGGCCGACTTGCAAAATTAAACATCCATACGATTTTAGCGCACTTAATGATGAAAATCGGCTCGATATCTTATTTCACCACTCTTCCAACGGGACTTTTGATATATTATCTAGCTTCTGTCTCACTTCCATGAAGATATTTAACAAATTTATTTCCATCATAGCTGTATACTGTTTTAAGGATTTTCATTAGCAACAAATTCACCAAAGAATTTTGTGTAATGACACGGTTTCCATATTGGTTAAATTTTGTAATTAGCTTTAAATGCAGCAAATGTTTTGTTAGTCCATTGTCGGTGCGTCTTTAAAAAAATGTCGTTAAATACGGTTACGACGTCTTGCGTTCACTGTCATTATAATTTTAGCCGAACAATAATGTGCAATTGATTAAACTGATTTTCGTGGAAACACTATAACAAGATATATATGAACACAGTGAAAAGAATAAAATCAAATTTGTATTAAATAAGCTAATCTTACAAATGTTGTGCAGACAGAATTCGCAGACGGTCACATAAAGGCATACACGTTATAAACAATAGATCAACTAGCATCCGTTTATGGACGCTGCCGGCTTAATAACGAGCATGCAAAATCTAAACAATGATGTAAAGAAAGCTATGCATTTAAAAATATTTACAATATTCGAAACAATGCGCATAGAAATGAATTCTGCAATGGCGCTTAATGTTGTGAATGTTGATTTTTATGAATCCGGTTTAGTGACAAACAATTGCTTTTATCTCCTTCGAATGGATTTTATAAAATATGGAAAATGTAATAGTTTCAAATTATACAAGACCGACATGAAGGGCGCTCTATATTAAATAATCATTGTTAAATATACGACAGCAATTTATCACGGTAACTTAAAACCCATTAGATTCTACACCATCGCGAAATGATATACTTCATATCTGCGCAAAAATTTAAACAAAAGTTGCATTGAAATTTAATGGAATTTCATTGCTCATATTAATCTACATGGCTATATTACATATATTCCTAAGTAAGTGGTTGAGAGACTTAAGTTTCCGAGGCAGCACTTCAGTAAAGCTGTTGACCTAGTGAGCAGGGCTCGAGGCAGAACTTTGTCTGCACCTGCCTCCGCCAGCGTTATGTGAACCTAGAACACCTTTTCTACCGTACGGATGTACGGATGTAAAAATAAACAAGGAACTATATCACAAGGCATTCTTGAAATGCAATCCTCAAAAAGTAAAGGGAATAAATTTCATCACATCACACACACTGTTATCAAAAAAATTATGAAGCTGCAGAAAATCATTTAGAATTAAATCTAATAATCATGGTATTTTATAGAGAATTAAAATGGCGGTATGCACAATAACTAAGTCAAATTCCGAGTATACTATACTACATACGGCTCAATCAACCGCATAATTGGTTTACACGTTGCAATTGGAGCACATATTGATTTACCGCGTAGTTTAGACCAAAAATTGCTACACGACTTCCACAATCCACCCTGCTACCAACGACTAATGTCAATCGAGAGAACTATTTGAAAATAGCCGAACAATTTCAGAAACCAATAGTCAAATACCGATCCGGAACACAAATTGCTCAATAGCAATTACAAATCTAAGAACGTTCATCCATTGTACTACTTCGATATCATCACATCAATAATCTCGCCGAACCAGTGACCACGGCGTGGGCGGTTGGAAAGCGGCATTGCAACAGTCAAAAGACCGTCTAGACCGGTGCGAATTAATGCTGCAACTCAATCTGTGCAAAGACAAAAGCGGTCTTAGAAACGAGCCTGTCTCATTAACGCCGCGGGAAACTTCTTGATATTTGATTTTATTTTGAATCTTAGATTGAAGCAATGTCGTTGAATAAAACTATGCCTCGTTATTTGTAAAGATATCTGCAGTAGAATACGTTACGATCTAAAATTTGCTTTCTGTTATCAATCTATTGTTAAAATATACACTAGAAATGGTCTAGATACCATAGGACACACTATTAAATTCATAATTGACGACTACCATTTTTATGTCGCATATTGAAGAACCGGTCTCTCCCGGTATTAAGTGCTTAACTTCACAGGTCACCTGCAATCTGCAATCTCGTCAGCTTCTAATCATAACAATGAAGTTGACGTTATCTAAATAGTAAAATCAAGAAAACGAACGAAAATATTGAAGTTACATTTCCAAATTATAGTAGCTACGTGTTGTTTCAATTTGTTTTCAATTACTAAAATCCATTGTAGTAAAAAAAGATTTTACGGAGAATTCGTTACTTTTTCTCGCAAATTAAAAAAAAGACAGTTTATTGAATACATAACGCAAAAAGTCTTGTCTATTCAAGAGAAAATAAGTGTAGAAATATCCATTCTTTCATTTCATTCGAAATGTTAGCTATTTCTTTCATTTAAAGATGAATGAACTCTAAAAAATGAGAAATAATAAAGACATTTCTATTTACACCGTTTCGTAAACTCTTAGACATTCAAGTTGTTCCAGCAAATATAGAAATCATCTCTCTAAAATAAAAACAAAGATTCAACATAATTTCGTCTCTTTATAATTTTATACAAGTCTAGAGGTAAAATCTAATATTAATTTCAATGTCACGAAGTTTCATTCGGACTGCACGTATAAGACGGATCTAAGACCAAGAGAATCACGCCTTCATCTTACAAGAGCTACAAAAAACAGTTAAATCGTTTCGTGCTATTCTATTAGCGAGAATAAAGGAAACCAGCCTTCAACATTATTTCTAACAAATCCATACAAAATCGCGCTACCTTGTCTCAATGTAGCGTAACCAATTACTCCGCATTCATTCGTACACAAAAGTTAAGCGTATGCATGTTGTTAATATTACCGGGAACATATTAGCTTGACGTTGCTCTCTTAAAGCTCTATGAATGTATAGAACTCATTGACCCAGTTCTGAAATTGTTCACTTCGGCTCGTGAAGTCAATTATCATAGTGCTCTCGATTTAGAGGTAGCTACCCAGGGTACGAGTGATAATACGAACGGAGATGATCATCGTCTGTGGAGGCGCAAGCGTCTATAGCGGCTGTGTCTAATTCGCGGCGGTTCGGTAGCTTCAAAGGTTTTCTTTCAGCTTGCATTTTGGAAATTCAAATTTCGAAAATCGAGACCAACACGAGGAAACATCACTAGAAGATCTAGACTTCTTAATGATACGTGTGGTATTTGCCAACCTGCATTCAGCCAAGATAGACTATCCATTCAACGCTACTCATTTAAATTTAAAGCTTTAATGACCATCATTAATGATATTTGTGAATATATGCGCTAAGTCAGTAATGTACAAATTTGTTGAAACGGTGTTACAAGTAACCATTCGCATTGAATAGTGTAAATTTAAACCATGAAATGTAATCAAATTTGTTTCCATGCAGTCACGTTATACAGCACTAGAGGCCTACGAACCTACCGCTCATTGACCCAGTACTGGAAGTTTTCAGCGCGGCTCGTGTGACATCGATTACTTCAGCACTCTCGACCCCTAAATCCGCTTGCATTAAGCGTACCCACTCAACTCAACTAAGCCTTTATAACTTTAATATATGCGAAATTAAAATGTATTTATGCCCATAAAGGTACTGAAGACTCTGCTAGTGTAATTTATACGATTTGATACCTACGCTAAGCTAAAACCGAAAGTACTTTTGACAGTCCTAGTTGTAAAAAACAATGACAATACACCAAACACCAAAAGAACACATCATTAATACGTAAACAATTCGTTCCAATTACTAGTGACATCACAAAGCTGGTGTAAAAGAAGTCGTTTATAAGGAATTAAAGGCCATTGTCTTTGTAACATGGCATCCACTTTTCTAGGGAAGTAACACGAAATTGGATCCTTAAAAAGGGTAAAACTAGGTCAAACTTCTTTTGTGTAATAACAGTATGCGTCGCGGGCGGGTCCACTACATATTAGTTATCATCATAAACCAGTGTTTTAATATGTGGCTATAAAGTTTTTACGTTTAATTTGGATATAACGTCAGAATACACGCAAACAGACATAACAGAGGAGGATAATTAAAAAACATTGTAACTTTCTATGTGGGTGTAGATAAGTCTACGGGTATATTTTGTATTTAAATTTCGTTGATTCCTCAAGGTTCAAAATGAAAACGGGCATGTTCAGCGAACATTTTATGTACATCAGCACAATCACTGTCCACGAGTCTTCAATCCAAATATGAACATTAACTAGCATCAGCAGATCTCATACACCTAGAAGAAAATTAAGTAATGGTCTACAAATGTGGACGGTTCCTCACAACGTTCTCCTTCAGTGCTACAACAAATAATATTTTCATATCTTAAAAATATGCATATTCAATACCAGTTTGCTACTACCGTATCAAAATGTTTATCGAAGACAATACTTTGCGATCCGGACACAGTATCAATAAATACGATCTATTTGAAAACATAACTTAACCGGTTGTATTGAATTGCGAATTCAAAATCAAATATTGACACTCGTCGTAATAAACAAGGTGAAAGTGAGATGATGAATGGACCGCGTATTGTTCATTAGGTATTTGCGACGGCGAGCTACGGTATCTCCTGCCTGTCGTAAGAGGCGACTAAAAGGAGGCTTCCGGGGTCATAGGCGGCCAGAGTGGGAGCTCTAACCGTCCAGTTAGCGACCCCGGGAAGGACGACGGTGTGTGTGGCCACTCACCGTCGTAAAGATCCGTAAAGGCTTGAAGTCCTGGGTTGAGCCTGATAAGGGCGCGGCGCTGGAGGACACCGGTGCGTTACGTACGGAGATCCCGGAGTCCTCCAACAGCGCTGAGGAAGGCCACCGAGGGGGTTTTAGTGCGGTAAGAATCCCACATTACCCGGTGTCTCTCCCAAGGCACCATGGTACCTTTTGAAGGTTTCCCCCCCGTAATAAAAAAAAAAAGGTACTCGTATCATTTAACAATCCCACATTACTCGGTGTCTCTCCCAAGGCACCGTGGTACCTTTTGAAGGTTTCCCCCCCGTAATAAAAAAAAAGGTACTCGTATCATTACCAATTTCGCAAGCGCTTAATTGTAACCAGAGAATTAAATAATGACCAATTTTTTCAGAGCTTGCTCCAAAATCGGCGAATTTTCAAACAAACTGTCATCCCCTGTTTTACTCGACTTTCTAACCTAACAGCTGAATATAAATTTTCGAATGTTGCTTCAAAATTGGATGATTTTCAAACAACCTTTCAATCCCTATTCAAATCCGTTAGGGGTTGGAATATATAAAAATAATTCCTTAGCGGACGCCGACGCCATAAAAGGAATCCACTGTCAAAATTTCATATCCCTAACGTCAGCGTGTAGGCTATGCAATGATGAATCAAATCAGTTAGAGTATGCTGTTCATTGATCATAGATACACTATTAAAACGATTTTCACATGTTTTCAAGATTGCGATCATAGTTTTTGAGATTCTACCTATTGATTGTCGATAACGTGACTGTCGATGACAATCTTAAGTGATTACGGGTTTTGGAATTCATTGAACTCATTGCGTATACCCTTTCGGTATAGGCATTTATCTACTTAAAGGTACCGCGTATAAATAACACTTGTTTTTGCGTATGTACAGGAAATTGACAAATGGATTAGCATCTGACCCACTCATCAAATGTTTTGGAAAGTGCATTGAAACTACGTATGCTAGTGTAATGTGTTGAATATATATTTCTAAAAGACTCTGTCAGAAGGAGGTTAATGTTTTACGAGCGTATGTATGTCAATTTGTTTGGCACGCTCTACGGTCCAAACGGCTTCGCGTACGAGGTGTCGGTGTCGTGTCAATGATGGCAGTGTCACGGTTTTTTTTAAAAAATGGGGGACCGGGTGGGGTTGGAGAGCTGCAATTTTCTTCGTCACCATAACAATATGGGTATCAAATGAATGCTAATAAATATAACCTCACAGATATACATACATACAAGCTGTCCGGCGAACTTCGGACAGCCTCAAAATAAATAAATAGTTTAGTTACACCAATCTGTAATTAATATTTGACACTGCGATGTTAGCGCAGTCTGTCGGATCCAATGTGAAACGTTCTAAAATCGACAACTAATTGAAAATCAATTAAAAAAACGTTTTCCAGTGGACCAAATTGTGAATCCAAACCATTCGCGAGTCCCATAGAGTACACACAAAAAATTCCATCAAAATCGGTCCCGTCGTTTAGGAGGAGTTCAGTGACATACACACGCACACAAGAAATAGGTATATATAGTAAGAATATCGTAACACTTTAATGTTACTTTTTTGACACAGTTTGATACGAATCATTGTAAAAACAAAAAACCTGACTGCTAAAAAATAATTAACTGAGTATATATCACTTATAATGTTTCCGAAGTGTGTGAAGTCTGCCAATCTGCACTTGACCAGCGTGGTAGACTAAGGCCTACGGGTTGGCGAAAAGGCCAGTTTGAGAGAGGACACCAAAGACTAATGGAGAATTTTATAGACAGACTGTTTTACAATTAAATATAAATGCAAATTTGTAAATTCCATTTGCGTTTAACATGGAAATAGTAAAATGTTGTTACGCATTCGCAATTAACTTGATTAATTACAGCTGTATTACACATACGTAAATTTAATTTAATTAATTTTTTTCACCGGTGAAATGTGGGGGTGTACTACACTCATCTGCCCACCCCTTAGGGGATTACAGGCGTGGTGTTACGTTTTTCACTGGTCATTTACATGTCTGAGTAACTCAGCGAATTCATTTAGAATTTTACATCAAGATATTAGAGCGAGCATTTATGTTCAAAAGCGAAAATTTGACCTGGCCGGTAATCGAATCCACAACCAATCAACGGTGTCATTAACAACTGGACCAATGGGTCAATAGTATATTGTAAAGGCGATGCACACTTAGAATTTGAATCGTAATACGCTAATGTCCCTAGTGTTTCGTCGAACAATTGGAAGTATCGCCTCGTAACAGAAATGTTCTTAAAAACAATATCTGACTTTCGACACGTGTATCGCCTAGAACTAGATAGTGATTTTTTAAATTCTTTTTATTACAATAACAACTTTTTATAACCACGATCTTCAAGATTTCGATTATATTTAATTGCGCAATTAGGTGTAAATAAACCTAACGGAACTGAACAGTACCTAACCTAAAAATAACGGAACTTAAAACATACAATAAAATATTTCATAGCGTAGTTGGTTATTTTCTTTCTGTATTTTTCTTTTCTTCTTTATGTTGTTTTTACTTAAATCAGTTCATAGAAATGTACATCTTTTTTTTATAAACGTAATAGATATTAGCGGAAATTTTCCGTTTTTCTATGTGTCAAATATATGTATTACGTATTGGAAATTACGTTTCCGAAAAACAAATATATGAACCAAAACAAAAACAATTATGCCGGTTTTAAAGGCCGTACATAAAATAATGTTTTTTACCGCACAGAGTAATCGAGAGTAACAATCAAGTTTATATACCGTGAAACATCAAGGAACTGGCAAAACTAAAACGAGACATCGACATCCAAACAACAATTACTGAAATGTCTTCAATTTGAAGCAATCAGAGCGAGTAATACACGACCAAGAGGTTTGATACACAAAAAATTTCATAGTAAAAAATTTGGTTAATTAAATAGAAATTTTTAAGAACAGATAATTGAAAAAATAATTATTAAATAAAATGAATACCTGGAATAATCAGCGGATCCAAAAACAATGGGCACCGCGTAATTGTTCAGCGCTGTCAGCAGCTTCTCCGTCACGTAGTCCTCCGAGAAGGAGTTCTCCAAAGAGAAGTAGAAGTAATAGTCGTCTTCGACCAACCTGTTGCAAATACGCCAGTCGTTTCTAGAACAATTCAAATTGCCACACGACCCGTAAATGTCCGTCTTCCATCCGTACTTTTTCAACTCCCTATTCACCGCGGCGACGAATTTCTCCCTCCCGCTTATCGTTTTGCAGTGGGAGACAAACCACGCGGCGGCCTTTCGTTTCTTCGACAGCTTCTCCTTCAGCTCCTCGCTGACGGGGTCCATTTCATCCGGCCATTTCATGTCGACGGCCGGCCCGACCTTGTTGCCCTGCATATCGTATATCGTGATGTAGCCCCATCGGAAGCTCGAGTCCAGCTTGTACGTCCACGTCCAGTTGAAGTAGTTGTCGAAGTTTTTATTGCACACGGGAAAACGATCCGACGATTCTGTAGCCCCGAACACGTACTTCTGTTTGGGCGAACGTTTTGCCGGCATCTCCCACGGCTTGAGATGTGTGACGGGTCGACCGTTAAACACGATAGCGTCGAATTCACTCACGTCGACGAGATTGACGTCGTCGGTGACGAAGCAGTTCACGTTCTTGCATTTGTTTTTCACGAAAGCGGAGTTCCCTTCGCCCATGAAATTGAACGGCGCCGGGGTTTTCCCGGTCCATTGGAGGATGTAGTACATCTTTTTTTTTTGTTCAAATTGTGCAGTCTCCTCGGTCGTTGCCAGCTCTTGAGTTTCCAAGTTGTACGTGTACAATAAGCAAACGCCGAGGATGAGGAAAATCGCCGCTAATAATTTCACGTGCACTCTGACGGAATCGAGCGCGCGCAAGTCCGCCATCGCGGCGCGCGAGTCGCGTACGACTGATACGGCTCAGCTTATAGCACTCCATATCGCTCTACAACTATCTCTGTTATCATAATATGTACAGTAAAACTGTTTACAGCGGCATTTATTAGCAACGTATCGCTTTATTTACGTGTATTCGACAATTGTTTACGTCCCGCTCCCGTTTGGTTTGTTTTCTCTACGAGCTCAATACAAAAAATGGCTGTGACTGATTATTATATTTCATTCGCTTTATTCTTCAGATATAAAACAATGTAGATAAAAGAATTACATCTACATTGTTTTATATCTTCGAATAAAGCGAACTCATATAATAATGATCGAACTTCACTTCAAGAAGTTCATTTGATCATCTATTATATCAATAACACGACGCATGAACTCGATAGATTTCTCGATTTATTACCATCTTGAACAATACGTATCTGCTATGTAACATCAGTATTGTATTAGTTTTTTTTTTTACGGTTAGTTTAGGAACGAAATTGGTAAGAAACTAATTTCGTTCCTAAACTAACATTGTGTTTTGCTAATATAGAAATGAAGGTCAGTGAAATCGGGGCAGCGGCGCGAATGTTTGCGAACCCTTACGTCATCGTTTGTGTTGTCATATTGACAGTGACAGGTGCGGGGGCGGCGACAGATGTACCATTATCTATTGCAACATCCATCCATACTTCCGTACCAATATTATAAATGCTTGAATGAAAATGATGGAAATGATTATTTTATTATTTATGGTGTAGGAAATTAAGAAACACATTATACATTGTGTGTCAAATTAGTCCGTTGTATAATTATTATTAGTCAATTGGTCAATTTGTTGTGTAGTCGGATAAATTAATACTAGAGAATTTTAATTGATGAAGACGTAGATTGCGTCTTCATCGCATAGACGTGTTATTGTATTTTGTTTCGTGGCAATTTTAATTGCCACCACGATATCGTCTACATTACATTATGAAAATATTTATGTAGGTTTTTTATTGGAGTTGTTTTCCGGCATGAATTATTTGTATCTCAAAGATTAGTTCTTTCGGGCTTGACACCGATTTGAAACAGATCAATATCATCGATAATCAATAATCTTTGTTCTAATTGTCTTTTTGTTGCTTTTTTGTAATGTCAAAAGTTTTAATTTGTAATGTTACTTTTAGACACGGGTTGTGTATGAACTATGTGACTTTTTTTTGTAGATGGATATTTATCTCGTCAGCCTTTTTGAAAATAATTGATCTTATAATAGGCAAGCTCAAGAAATAACACGACACGACACGACGACACGACGTCAGCGGTGCACGATTCGAACCTCGAACCGAGGGGCAGAGACTGAAATTGAAATCACTAAGATATCATTGCAATGCTAAATTTCTCTGTATGTTTAAGAAATAAGCAGCCAATTTTGATATCATGGTAAGCAGTGAAAATAACACAAAGATAATTTTTGAAATTTTATTAAATCATCAAAACATGTACCTTATTTCATATGTAATCTTATACATAGACACAATAGTATGTTTTAGAAATCCACATATATCTATAGCTTATGAAGAGTGTGGTTACAGAAGTAAATATGCCCAAAATATGGATGGAAGAATTATCGAAGCAGTTTGTTCAGGAATGTAAGACTGGCACATTAATTTGATTGCTCGTGGTACATTTTTAGTAATACATACGAAAATAATATTAATACCTACGCGAAGGAAAACCTTTGTATCTCTTTTTACGTCAATTACAAGAACGGAGAACTATGAAATTTGGCACCTTAAGTTTATATGGAGATGAAGTCTCGAATGCCGGTATTTCTATTTGAAATATTACAAATTCATCAAATTAATAAAAAAAAAACATTACCCACACCACCATGCGTGTGACATACGCACATATGAAAACAAAAAAAAAAAATTCGTTTACATTCTGGTTGTCAATGTCAAACAAAAAGTCCAAAGAAATGTCAAAGAATGCTTCACTACATAGTATAAAACAAAGTCGCTTTCCGCTGTC